>JABUQX010087130.1:22500-42486 GCA_015478945.1 Trachelipus rathkii
AAGAACAGGTTAATAATATTTTCAGAATCTTCGAGTAACATTTTTTTAAATATATAATACTCTTGGTATAACATATAATGGGAAACAGTAACATAATCGGTCATCATTTCCGTTTTATTCAACTGTTTCATTATCAATTTACGAACTTGAGACATATATTTTATCTGGGGCACACCTTTAATATAGAAACCATATGGTGTAGATTCAAATAGTCCTGTATCTTTACAAATTTTCCATATTCTAATATCCATACTATTTGCATATAGATAGTTAGGAAAGGTTTAATTAAGGCGTTTACCATCAAGCTCTCTACCTCCCTGATAACTGTTTCCTAACGGTTTAAGATATTGCATGGCTTATAGTGTTCTTTAACCAAATCTTCAGCATGTTGACATATACAAAGTAATTCATCTGAAGTCATTAAAACAAGCTTGTCATTAGAGTAATCAGAGTAATCATTACATCTAGAATGTTCAAAACCATTGGCCTTTCTTTTATATAAGATGGCTACCTTACTTTCTAGAATCTTGATTTCCCATTGCACAATGTCTCGCATAGAGGTATATTTATCAAGACGGATCATGCTGTCTGTATGAATATACAGTTGATGAAATAAGAACACTTTTAAGACAAGGCACAACCTTCTACCACTTTCAAACCTACAACGATTATGATCCTGAAATAAGTTTCGAGAGAAAAGACAATATTTAATTACAAGACCAAATACAGATCTAAAGAGATAATGAATATTTTAACCAATCACTGGAAAGGTAAACATGGACATTGGATACTTCAAATATAGAAATACCATCCAAAGTCTTACACGTTTATATATATATATATATATATATATATAATATAATACTATAATATATACTATATTTATATATTTTTTTCGCACAACGCCTTTGTCTTCCATGGGTATATATCATTTTTGGCCACGGTATTTTTGAGAACTTATATATTATATCTATAATATATATATATATAATCTATATATATAGATTATGTATACTATATAATATTTTATTACTAGTATCATAACCTATATACTATAAAATTTTTTGCTAATATAACCCTTCGAAGAAGGGTTGAACGCATGTATGGATTATGTAGCGAATAATACAAGTATAACCTAAATCTCACGTTGTTATATATATATATACGTTATTTATACCTATATATATATATTTATTATTAATACCCCTTATTCTGCTCGAGCCCCCTAATTATTTATTTATTCCTCGACCAGTAGGTATTCAATTTATTTTAACTCCCTACGGTATATATATTTTTTGTGAATTACTATTTCACCTTTATAGTGGACCCTTTTAAGCCCTTTTATATTGATTAGAATCTTCATATAAACCTTGTATTTGACCATGTTATTAATTTATCGTAACCATATAAATAATATATACCCTTATGACTCTTATCTACCATGGTGATCTATTATTTACTTTGTCCTAATATACTGGTAATTCTATTTTATATTATATATTGAGTACTTATGGCAACATTAATATTGGTAATATATACTTCTACATGTAGGTCTCATAATTTATATATTGGCCGCATCAGTTACAATTTATATTTGGCTACCCTTTAGGTCTTTACCTATTATGATCAATTTAATTGAACACTACTAACTTCAAGTGCCAGGCTCCGTGTCCCAATCATTGGGGTAGGGAATATATATACTAATTATTATCGATATATACTCCAATATATACTCACTATATAGATCTTCCCATTATGGAGTCTATTTATTTTTATAAGACCTACGTAGTTAATTTTTGGTAGTCTATATTATATAACGTGGGATCAATTTGGTCCCACGTGGTTATTAAATAAACTATGAGAGGTTACTTTTCCCACAACATACATATATGTTAGTCTATAAATATTTATATATTATATATATTGATACTATACTCATTACTACTTTAATTATATAATACAAAATTATTTGAAAATATTCCCCATATCCTTTTTGCGTATTCTACATTTTATTTACTAAAGGACCAATTTTTTTTTTTTTTTAAATAGACTCGCCTACCTCGGTATGTCGACAGGTCGCAAGTTACATGTAGGCTCCTGCGGGTCAGAACATTAAAGAATACCTGGTATGTATTTATTTTTCTGCACTAACGAAGGTACACGATTGGCCAGGTAGGATCGAATTTTTATTGATCCTTCCTAATGGGTGATGAAGTGGTAAATTTACGGTTCCCGGCGGCTCTATCAGGACCTTACGATGGACAGATTCTTTATATATATATATTTATTATATTATATATTATATGTATAGTTATTTAAACCCACAATTTATATAATATTTGTATAATATTATAATATTATTCTATTATTATATATTAGACCTTGTACATTGAATATATATATATAATATATATATAATATATATATGGTATGTATTACTAAATATATTATATTATATATATATATATGTATAACCTCCCTACGACGTTCTTTAAAATACAAATTTGTTTTTGGGCTTTCAAATTATTGACAATGTAGGGTCTCCAGTTGCCTACCCTCGCCTACACATCCCAAACACCCGGGAGAGTATAATATATTATATAAATTATAAAGTTAATCAGGTTATTAGTAATATAATTAATATGTTATAATAATATATTTAGTTTGATTTAGCTTAGGTATATTTCTATTAAAGTTATTATTAGATGAGTGTACCTATGGTGTGCCAAGAAGAGAGCAAGTTGATATTATACAATTAGATAATAGTTATATTATAGTCCAGTACAAGCTTTGGATGTCTTTCGTGATTGGAAATATACCAGATGTTCCGCCAATGAGTGCCAATAGTTTTAGCTTTCCTGTAGGATTGGGTGTAAAAATATCCCTGCATCCATCATTATAAGATCATTATGTAATTTGGTGCTTTGGAGTAATGTTTTTATGATTATCCCTATGCGAGTTCAACTACTTCGCTTGGATAGGAACCGTAAATATATGTAGTTAAGCCAATCACACTTGAGTGCATGAAATTATTTTTCAAGATAGCGTCATATTTCGTATATGTTCTCTTCTTCTCCTTGAGCCTCTTTCTAGAAATACATTCTTTACACTTATCTTGGCTTCTTGTGTCCCTAGTCCTCTCTCTCATTGCTGTAATAATTCTCAAGTGCTATTGATTGCGTTACTTCTTTACTCTCTCTTGTAACAATGGTTGAACTTAATAATTTTATTATTATTTTAATTCTACTTTTACCATTGAGTGCTGTCATTTGTATATTACTTAATTATTGATCTCTCCTTAAATCTTATATATTTTATTACTTATTATTAATGTTATTATTCTTACAAATTCTTGATTATTATTATTTAATTATAGAATATTATTATTTATTATTATTATTTCATTTATTCATTATCTACATTAAACCAACGACCTTTATCTGTGTTTTTTTCTGGACTCTGCACTCGAAACACATTGACCTAGGCCCACTACCTCTGGTCAAAGTATATACAGGTTGCGATATAATTAACTCAGCTGATCCATTCAATTATGACTTCTTTAACTATATATATATATCCATTTATCTATCTCACATCTTTCACACCACCGTTTTTTACAAATCATGTTTTTTTCACAAAAAACCCTTCACAGGGTATGGGAGTTCTCTAAGTACTATTTGAGGAGCTCTGAAACTCACCTTAAAATAATTTAGATCTACGTATATTGATAAATAGCATATACATCTAAAACAGATATTTATATATGATATTAAGTTCAAATAATTCACTATACTTAAGTTACCAAACTAACCCCTACATGATTCATACTTGAAGTCAGTATATTTATACTTAAGCTCGTCTCTTTCATTCAGCCTTTTCTATGCACCTTCAAATTTCAATCTATATATGATCATTTTATCAATAAATAATTTATTGAGAGGGCTAAAGATGTCACCACAAATCAAATAGTTGTCTATGAAGAGCAGTCGTGCGAAACTTCGGCGGTCAAGGGCAACACACACAGCTATACCTCTTCCGTATGGATTCACAACTGAGTTCTGCTTATCGGCCTTCGATACTCTCCAGCGTTGAATGATTTGTGGGAAGCTACCGTCGCGTAAACCGCCGCGCCGCCAAAACTTAACTGAAACGAAAGCACAAACTTTAATGAGAACCCTTAAGAACATTTTAAATTTAAGGGCTGCTCATTACCTAACTCACGCAGCAAGATAGATCGTGTTGGTAACCTCGTCTAACGACGACGGTGAATCCATACCTACGTATCACTAGAACCCAGTTCAACAGATACGATGATAGCTATAGAAGAGAATGAAAAATTGACCCTTACTCCCTTGATGAGCCATCGATATAGGCTGCTAATATAATATTTATACCGCGTAACGCCTCGTGTATACCAGCGTTATCGTCCGCAGACGTCTCTAAATATTCTATATATATACCGTCGTGGATATCACGAAAAAATCTTATGATATATTCAATAATATATAAGTAGAAAAGAAGATTTCTTTCTCTCAATTAATCTACAGCTAAAGGTCAGCTGGAATGAATATAAACCAACACCCACCCGCTTATATTGTTTTTGGTCTCTAAACTACGAACAAGGGCATATAATATACTAATATTTGAGAGGAGAGAATCAAGTAATACTTTACATACCTTAAAGCCACTAACTGGTGTAGACCCCACAAGGGTCGAAGGTCCACTTAACTCAGAGTCACGTAACGAAGTGTAAGCGTGTTACTAACACCTAGGGGGGTTAGTAATAATTGTTAGGGTAAATTTGCTTCTATGTTTTAAAGTCTGATCATACATGTCTCTAAGAATTGTGTTAACTCTGTCTTAGCTATCGATATACACAACATCACTGCTACTTAACGTGCGTGTGTAGGGACTACACAATATAAAGCATGAGTGCATCTACACTCATCAATAATAAAAAAGTGACAGGTAAAAAAAGTCTTGAATAAGTCATAGTGAAAGTGAAAATGGTTCATCCACTAAGATGTTAAGTAATGAGGCGTTTAAATATAACACCATAGGGGATTTATAATGCTTATCCTGTCTTGTGTCCTTAGCTCACCGGTGGCTGTGTGTACGCTCAGCTGTTTGGAGGCAAACTCCTCGATGTATTTATAACGTGCTTTAACTTCCATACTGTCTTATTCACTATCGTGAAGCACTCGTGTTAAAAGAGCATCTGTCGTCCCCTGCTTCTGAGCAAACCTGCTCTTCCTAACTCATATCATTAATTAATCCATTAACATAACCCTATAATAAACAAGATCAACATATTTAAGTTGTCAGCTAAAAATGTTCAACAGTTTAAATGTATTCAATGATAGATGGAGGATGTAAGTTACAAACGGTCCTGGTATAAGATATATAATTAATAATGTCACATTATTGTAATTTATATTTATACTGCTTTACTATTAGTACTTTTAATCTCACTCTGCTTAATATATACTTGCTTTAACTCTCTGTCTTTAACTTAGTGCTTCTTTATAACTTTCTGTTTTTACTGCTTATATATATATAAACTTACTTCTGCTTAATTTAACTCTATTGTCTTTAATTACTCTCTATAAGTATATTAATATTTCTCATGCACTAATTTACTGCTTTAACTCTTGCTTTACTGTTTTCATTCAGACCTTTATCAACATTACATGTTTCCTTTTCATTGTATTTATTTAATATCTTCTTAGTCCCTTATATATATTACTTTTTTTATTTTTTTGTATTTTTTTGTTTAAAATTATCTTATCGTATGTTATATTTAACATATTTTTAATGAATAAAGATTATGAATAATCATTCTATGTAATAGAATAACAAGCGATACACATGTAAAGTTATTCTCAAGTGTGAAGATTAGTTGGATAATATTAGGATATTAATACATTCTTGTGTAGGTATTTAATAAACATATTGGAGTAGAAACTCTCTTCCTATTTAATACCTGTGGTTTATATTAAAATAAGCTACGTTTTTCATAGGTAGATGATAAAAATAACATTGGTTTTGTATATTCTCATTAATTTAAACGTTCACTGATGCTATTAATTAACATAAATTGGAGAGAGCGTGAGACCAATCTCAACTCTGAGCCAGTTGCAGCACTCAATTAATTGAGTGGTTGTGACTATTACGGTTTAATTATTCTATAAGCAAGTTTCATATAATATTATTACAATATCACATTATTGTAAATAAATAATACATCATAATAATTTATCGTATGAATAAATCACTGAACAAATCATACAATCCAATATCAATATATAATGTGGGAGATATAATTTGAAGCTTCTTCTGATACAGTTGTGTTATAGACTAGTGAGTACCTTTATTTTACACAACATCCAACGCTTGGATCACATTAATTCATATTTTTTTTTATATAATAGTGGTTAAGTGAGTGGACAACAGTGTATAATGTTTTATGTCGATAGGGGTATTAGAGAGTGTGCCTTACCAGTCTAATTCATCATACTAATTCGATTCGGTAACTGATCAGTGATTATTACGAGGCTGAGCTTAGCTCTCGATACTTTGCTTCCTCACTAGAAATACCAAACTCTGGATAAATTTCCATATGCTCATAAGTCTTGAGGACCGGCTGTGTGTAAGTAGTATCGAGGCCATTGGTCATTCTGTCAGATAGCTTCGACACACGCATTTAAACGTCATCATTCTCCCAACATTTTTTAATATGTGACGTTTATATAGCTCTCTGCTGTCTATATTTAGGGAACTGATCTAATCTCCTAAATATAGTCTGAGGTTTTCTAATGCGTCTATAATAACTATCCGTGTGTATTTTTAAATTTCCACGTCTTCATTGCCGACGTTGTCTAATTAACCACTAAATCTTTAAAATGGAAATTATCAAATATGGTATAGAAATTTACAGTTGCAGTAAGCTCTTAGTTGCCAACTGCTTGGTGTGCAATGTCAGTGAGCGCTGAAACGGTGCACTAATGGCTATATGATATAAGAGATGTCCGAGATGACCATGATGAACTGGCCGCGCAATAATTTTTTCTGTGAGATTTTTATCTCTCTGATCCAACGAGAGACTTAGTCCTAAGGTGCGCCATTCTCAAAACTTTGTGTGAGAATGATCAGCGCGTCATATCACAGTTTCTTGTATATCAGAGCTCCTGCCCGACGTCTAAGTTACTCACATAGTTCCATATTTCATACATCTCATTCTTATTTTTGTGTACCTTTCTCACCTTCCCCTCCCCACCGCGTGGTGGTGAAATTTTGTTAACATTTCAATGATTCATCTTAACCATCAATTCCCCGCTATAAACATCTGTACACACTGCTATTTACAGCGTTTAAATTATTTTGGTCTATTTTAAGCTACAACCTTTTTTTTAACACAGTTTAATCTCCTCGATCTATAAAAGCGAACCTCGTGTGACTAGATTTGTATATGTGCCTACAGCGCTGGGATCTCACAGATGTAGTACCTTACAAAAGGACACGATAAGTATTCATACACCTCACAACTTGTACGGTGCGAGAGTTAAGTTCCGCAGCTATCTCTCTAAGGTATGTACCACCAGCTGATGTGGCGCTCAACTTAAGCGAGTCACAAAAGAAAAGGTTGGTACAAATGTCTATAAGCCGAACAGCACGGCATTGATCGCTACTATAATTTTTCACTTCTCGCGCATGGAAAGTGAGCTGGGCATATCATGTTAATCGCACCCAATAACCCCTATTTATTACTTTCTGTGGTAAATTTCCGTTCACGACGTGTTCACCGGAACAGATAAGTGGTGTAGTTACTTACTGTTTCTTATCACTTATTTCAACTCCCGTAGCAGATTATAATTTTATATGAAAATAATCTATGGTTTCATATCTCTGCCCCTTGTGCTCATCTAAGTGAGTAGCCATATGTGCTCACTATCAAGTAACGGATATACACTCGAAAAGGACAAGTCTCTGCATAATTATTGCCAATTCTTAATCAATGGCGCTGTGGCTCGATATATATAGGTTATTTGCAATCACAATTTGTAAATAGTCGATAACAGAACGTGTACTACAAGGCTTTCGCTCAGATTATATAAGGGGTGCAGAATTAAATAAGCACTCGCGTTTTCTTAAAGGACTGGACACACCTATACATCTAACTAGCACAAGGGGCGGAAGATCAGGGGTCTGTGCAAATGTGTATAAATAACTTTTTTCTGTATCATATTGAGAAGCAAAGTAATTATGTTCGATTAAAAGAATCGCTGATATAAAATAGATTTGTAAGGTCATCAGCTACAGATGGTAGAATGAGTCTTACTAATATGAAAGAAATAGAATGTATATATGCAATACCGCCATTTAATTAATACTCGCCACGTTGATTTCTACGAACGATACTTTGCTGTTACTACAAATATTTTTAGTGTGAAATAATTTGGACGGCTTTTTATCAAGTCTAATTAATGTTAGTTGCTGCTTTAATTCAAATAACTTTGCAACTGTAAAAGAACCATCGGAGTTGTATTTTGGGTGTCAAAGATGAGACTTGTTCATATGAGGTGAAGCATCGTCGTGGACAGTAATTTCTGAAAACAAATGTCTTCTGAGTACTAAAAGATTCGCGTATGGGATACAGGACATCGTTTATTGATGTCAGCGAGGTTGTGATTGTTGCAATCACGACTCGAAGAGTGATCATCGAATATATAGACCTATGTGAGTGTCAAGCTTGGCGTGAGAGACAGTCGATGAGAATAAAGTTTCCCCAACATTCGCAGGTAGCTCGAATTGATGTTTATACTGTTCACTTTTAGGTGTTTTTTTAGTGCATATTTAATACTTTATTCATCCACTTGCCTTGCCAAACTATTGGTTTCCAAGGTCGGATAACCGATATTTCAAGGTCCGCGCGTTATCAAAAATCACGAAAATCACTAAATCTGGCAAATCACTCAGGTCAATAATTATTTTGGAAACATTTTTTAGGAACATTTATTATAAACGACTTATCCTCCAGGACAGAAATGAATTGGATCAGTTAATAGATAGAAGTGATCATTGAGCTAGATGGACCTATCAACCTCCGAAGGAACTATATAAATAATTATTTCAGTGGCAAGTTGCACAGCGATCAGTAAACAACGAGGAGTTTATAAGAAGAGCGAGGCCATTATGTGTTTATGAGGAAGCTTTTTAGACAGCAGGAAATCCAGTCATGTCGACAGTTGTGACATTGAGAAATTTATCATAACATATACGCATATCAGATATTGACACTTGATTTGTCAATGTACAGATTTCCAGGTGCAAGCAAGCCGTTTCTAACAAGCTGTGAAACCGGAGCAGGTGCAGAATCCGAAGCCGGAGCCGAAGCCGAGACCACAGGACTGGACCACAAGTCCAAATTACATTGCTAAGTTAAACATACATTTATTATATATAATAATTATAGTATATAATAATATAATAATATATATTATATAGTATATAAATAATATATATATATATATTAATATTAATATACTATTATAATTAAATATAATAGTACATATATATATATATATATAATATATATACTTAGTAAGATTCCACAAATCCAACTCCTCTTACGTGTACCATGACTCGAGAACTTTATACGAAGAAATCACCTAGAGCATAGGATAGGATCAGAGGTCCAGAGGGTACCAGGGTCCAGGGATCCAAGAGGGGAACTCTGATTGTTAACGAATATACCTTGAAAAAGGACCAAATGATCGAACATATTATTGTGAAATTAGATAGCCTTTATATAAATGTATTTAAATTTTTAAGTTTATATATTAATGTAGTGCATTACGTCCATATGTAACCTTAAAGAAACCCAGGGTATTATACCAAGATATACTAATAATAAAGGAAGTATAGTTAATATTGAAGTGATATATATATATATATATAATATAATATAAATATTATAATATATATATATAATATATATATATAATATATATATATAATTCTAAATAATATAATAATATAAATATATATATATAATAATAATAAATATATAAATATACTAAATTAGTAATTATAATATAATATAATTATATAATATATATAATATATATATAAATAATAATTATATAATATAATATAATATATATATTAATATAAACTAATATTATAAATATATAATAATAGGTATATATAATATATATATTATAATTAATATATAATTATATAATATATATAATAATATTATATAATATAATATATCTATATATATATATATAAATTAATAAGTTAAAAAACACTAAATAAAACAGAGGGTAAAAATAGAAACAGAAAAAATTAGACACATTTTAATCTATTTTTAGCTGGCGTTGAAGAAACACAGGGTTGTCGAAACAGAATAACGCTTCCCCCCACCATCGTCTTTTAAATATCTAACGATTAAAGTGCTAATTTTTTACTAATTATTTTTCATAATTTTTTACCTACTTTTCAAACATTTTTAGTGGTTTTTTATATTAATTTGTGTTCGTTAGGTAATGTTATAAGTAAATCATAAAAATAATTTTGAATATATGATAATATATATATATAAATATATAATAATATATATATATTAATAATAATATATAATATTATATATATATATATATATATATATATATAATATATATTATATATATATATATATAGTATATAATATATATAATTACATAATATTAATTATATATATATATATATAATATTATAAATAATAATTTTATATATTAATAGTATGTAATAAATATAATTAATATCTAATATATATATATTAATATAAATAATATATATATATATTAATATAATATTATAAAATTAAAATAAAATAATAATATATAATATAATATTAGTATAAATAATTATTAAATATAAATATATATATATATATATATAAAATATATAATATAATTAGTATAATAATATAATATATATATTAAATATATAATATAATAATAATATAAATAATATTGATATATATATATATAATAATAAATATATATATGTGTGTATAAGTGATGTGGGATAATATAAGGGGGGTACTATAGACTTATAATAACTATTATGCGTTTTGGCTTTTTGGGAGAAAACGAAGGCTTAAAGGTTAAGAACACTGAATATGCTAACGAGATGTCTTGCAGTTGAATTATCTGAATAATAGATTTAAAAGTAACTTTACCACAGTATTCATATTAATGCACATTAGTAACAAGCTATTATAATAGTATATAAATAATTTATAAATAAATAATGATAATATATTATATATAATATATATAAATAAATAATTATATAATAACTATTATATAATATATATATATATATATATATATTGATAAATTATATAATAATATAATCCATATAATATAATATATATAAATAGTATAATATTATATATATATATATAATATTATTAATAAAAATATAATAAATTAATATAAGATATAATTCAATATATAATATATATATTAATAAATAATTATATAACATATAATATAATAAATATATAATAATATATTATAATATATAATATATATATATATATAATATAATAATATATAATAAATAATATATTATAATATAATATATATACTATAATAATAAATGATATAAATTATTAGAGCATATAAAAAATAATAAATAATAAATTATAATTCTTATTTTTAATTATAAAAGCATTTACAGATTAAAGACTTCAGGACGTCGCATAAGTTCAGAACAAAATTATTATTTTCAAAGCAAGAATTCAAAATTAAATAAAGGCTTAAAAGTATGCAAGTCGAGCTTGATGAACGAAGGTAAACTGACGATCTGGCTAAAGGTTCAAACCATAACCATCTCATTACTCTCTCTACATTAATTTCTTATCATCTACTCTCATCTCTTCATCTATCTACTCATCTCATCTCTCTCTCATCTCTCTCTTACTCTCAGTTTCTCAAATCATCTCTCTCATCTCTTCAGATTAACGTGTAATTAAATATTGTAGCTTATTTTCCTTCTTAAAAACAATTGGGTACTTTTTTCATTTTATAACACAGTTAATAAAAACGCAAAACATTTTATAGTATATATATAATATAATATATATATTATTAAATAATATATATATAATATATAATTTAATATATCTTATATATATATTATAAATTTATTATAAATAACTATAATAATTTAATAATATTATATATATTTATAAATATTATATATATATAATATTATATAATATTTTATAGTTTATATATATGTATATATTATATATTATATATATAGTATATTAAATAATATAAATATAAATTAATTATATATATATTAGATTACAATTATATAATAATATATATAAATAATGAATATTATTTACAATTGACTCAGACCATACAGAGGAGTTTTATAGAAGTAGAACCTTAAACAGCCAAAACTGGAAATCCACGGAAAGTTAGCAGAAAATTTTAAGACAGACAAACAATTTTGCAACAATCCGAAGTATTATTTCAAGCATTATAATAGTCAAAGGTTAAGGAAGGTTATTTAAAATAAGATAGAAAATTCGTTACAAGTTGATTCGATGTAAGAAAAAAAAAAAAAACAGAGTTTGTCTTGTAAATTGAGTCAGAAGGTTTTAGTAAAAAATGAAGTGGAGGCGATATTATTATTAATGAAAATGGAAGCTAATTTAATGAATGCTCTGTGATTCATAAGGTTTTTAAATGATACACAGGAGGCCCGTAAAAGAAATGATTATTTATTTGATAGAGACTACCAAATACGGATTTATCGAATTGAGATTATCTTACCAAAATCGACGTTTTAAAAAAAACAATTCAAGTAAACTTTACTTCTGGAACTAGGTTTGAACATTATTATTTATTAAACATTGAAAATATAATCGAAAAAAAAATTCATAAAAAATTATATTAAATTATAACGATATTGAGATTGAAGTACACAGTATAATCTAACAAATATTATAGCATATATCTTACAACTTGAGGACATTTCTGTGTAAATAAATATAATAATATTCAAAATTTCGAGACTTTCCTTTTTTGAAGAAGTCAAAAAAGTAGGCGAAAATGAGAACGGTTAAGGAGCTATGCAATGGGGCAAAACAAGGAGAAAAATAAAAAAATAATTAAAATAAATAATATATAAAATATAATAATTTAAAGAAATAAAAAATAATAAATAATAATTAAAATAAAAATTAGTGATAGTCGTGGTTAGGTTAGAGTGGACAGGTAAAGACACCAGAGGGAGAGTGACTAGAACTCTATCCCAAGTACGAAGAAAATGACATTAGAGGCGATGAAACTTGGTAATAAAAGCACCATTATTATAATGTATCGTACTCATAATACAGCGAATAAAAGTTATACACTATCGAAGTAATTCCATATATGATGTGAGGAGTAGAGACAACATAACAGAAAAATCATAAAAATTAACATAGAAAGGAGAAATTATAGTAACACCCTTTAAAAAAAATTCTTGATAAAAAAGATAATACTCGACCAATATTAGAGGTACTAAGTGAAGCCTAACGAGATCCATTATTTTCAAAATATGGAGAGCATGCACACAAAAAATCCTATTGAGAAATGATAAAAACATAGAAGAAGAAAACGTGGTATAATGGTTAAAAAATAAAAAAAACGCAGATATTTTAATAAGGAACATTCAGTCGAACAGAAAGGTTAAATGTTAGATCACAATACATCATCATTACGAGTTGTATATGGAGACTGAGCCCTAGACAAAAAACATTGAAAATATGGATAGTAAGAAGAGGTGAAATATATGAGAGAGAACAAGACAGAAAGAGGAAGGATAATATAAGAAGGATAGAAGGAAATAAAGCACCCGTTTTCTAAAGATACTAGACACTGACATATATACATATTAATCAAAATCATCGTTTTCTATTTAATAAACACTAAACATTAAAAATAATTATTTTTGTCACATCTAATAAAGTTTATAATATTTTCATTTTAAAACTTTAATTATTTTCAAGATATTTAATTTTTAATATAAAATTTAACCCATCCCCTTTTTTTTGAAATTTTTTTGAATTTAAATAATTAAATATTTATTCATTTAACATGCATAAAACTATTAATCAACTTTTATTACCAACAAAAGCTCAAAGAAAGATATAACAAAGATAAAATATTATCAAATATTTTATAATTTTATAAGTGATATATTTTAAATAACAATAAGGAAGTAATAATTATTATAGTAAACAGTCTATGACAGACAGAAAAACCACCTTTTAAAAATTATAAAAGATTATTACGCACCACACACATATGTTTGTATCAAATGAATCATTTCAAAAAAATAACATTATTTTGTGATAAAAAACTCATCTGTCATATGTTTAAATATATAATTTTAACGCAAAATTTTTATATAACCCTTGAATAAAAAATATATAAAATAATAATATAAAGAATAGAGATAAATCAGAATAAGTCAATCGAAAAGCCTTACGTTGAATTTTAGCCTAATTGTCTATATTGACAATTAGCTAACTTTCTAATTTTTCGTATAAAAACTTTTATTTGATTCGGTACTTTAAAATCATATTATTTTACAATATTTTTATTTTTATAAATTTTCTTATCATGTTTTACATAATCTAAAGCATTTAAAATACATAATCGATATTAATATAATCATTGATAAAAATCAACCAACTCAAACACCGCGTCCTACCTAGCCATCCATAGGACTAAAAATTAATCCATACTTGATACTATTGATATCAAAGTCTATAATTTTATTGTTATTTTTCACAAATGTCCAAGATATAAAACCCTTTGTTTTAGATTATAATTTATTTAAATATTTTTGTTTTAACTTTTTTTTTATTCTTTTTATGTTTAAAGAACTTAAAAAAACGGTGATATTTAAAAAAAAATTGTTATGTTTTACTTACCCTCAAGTAGTAAAATCAGTAAATCAACAGCACTCCATAAGCAACACATCCATACCAACTTCATAGATACGTATTGATCTAATATAAGTTCTTGATTTCAAGTAATAAATTTTTTATACACCAATTTTAATATTAATTTTGATTTTATTATGATTTAATAATTCTTTAAAACATTTAATCTTTTTCCTAAATTATTAATTCCTTTTAAGCTTTTCTACTTATACACATTCCCGCCTTTTTTAAGCCCACATAAAGATGAGTAAAATAGGTAAAACAGAGAGGCGAAACATCCAGGGTAAAGACCTGCATTCCTGTGCAACCCTCTTATAAAGAGGCAATCGGACGACATGCAGAGGCCATAAAGATTTAAGCCACCATAATCGCATGGAGCTGCGCATATATATTATAATATATATAATATAAATATATTATTATATAATATATATATATATATATATAATATTAATATAAATATAATTAATATATATATTTAATTTAATATTATATATATATATATTATATACTTATATATATATTATATAAATATAATATATATATATTATTATACTTATATATATAATATATATATATTATATATATATTTATATATATAATTATATATATTATATTATAATTATTTATATATGTATATAATATATATATTATAATTATTTATATATATATATATATATATAATATTTATATTTATTATATATATATATATATATAATGTATATATATGTATAATAATGCGTGTGTGTGTTAAATTTAGTATAATGGTTCGAAAATTTTGGAAGGAGTTTTAAACGTTTAAAATCATTATTCGAGAAGTTTTGTTAATTTTCTTGTGTTTCTTCATTTGCCAGTTTCAGGTGACGTTTGTGTTTGGCATTGCAGTGTCTAGGTTTGAACATTTTGTTTTTATTGAGGGTTGGGTGAAATATTGTTGCGGTTTTGTTATTGGGTTGAATAATATGAATGAGAGTTATGTTGTTCTTTGATGTTTACTTTATTTACGAAAAACACGCCAGGACCGCAAAGCATTGGCTGCTTGCCGCAGGGCAAAGCAAAGCTAAGCTGTCACTGTAATCAGTAAATAACGTCACCCTCGCAGCGCTGCACTTCCACCCATCCATATCTATTGAATATTAATTTCGTGTCATATATTTTTTTATAACAAAAACAAAAATTTTTTATTATTTGTTTTAGGCTCGATTTAAATCGTTTATGTTTTTAGTGAGAGATTATATCTGAACATGTAGTATGTTCTGACTTGTTGGTTTTTTACTTCACATAATCGGCGGTATTAATAGTAAAATCAAACCCACTAGGTACCGGTGCCGCTCCCACCTTCTATGATTCTATTGATATAGTTGTTCGAATTTTTCGAGTAATCATTGATAAAACAATAATGTAAATAAAGTTCTTATACAATGAACGAATATATGCTATCGTACAAAGTTTTTAACATTAATAAAGCTAAACATAGCATAACTGAATAAAGACTATAATGTAAACGCAATAAAAATTAAGCCGAAATGAACAGCTTTAAATTAGCAATTGTTCATACTAGCAGAGAAAGTAACTAACAATGGCATACAAAAGTACTTATTCCACAACTTTTTTTCGCACATTATCGAACAATATAAAGAAGTTAAATTTTTTTATTAACATGGTAATAGTTAACAAAATTTATCATAACTTGTCTAATTATCAATCAGAACGAATATAAGTGCTTAACGTAAAAAGTTTTTTACATAATAGTAATATTTTATAACAAATATATTATCATAATTCTACCTAGCTTCATAATTCTCAACGGAATATTGGAAACATAAAAATTTTTTTATTAACATATTAACATAAATTAAGTTCTTTGAATAAATATCATTGTAGAGTATAATATATGAGTCAAAGCAGTAAATCAGTAAATCAGTATCAAACCACCCACCCCTCCACAATCCCCATTCCCTACACACTTCATGATCTATTGATCTATTGGATCTATTGATTTTCAAGTCATTATCTTCGAGTATAATAAAGTTTTATCCCCACATAACATAAAAATAAGTTCTTTATATATCTGCCAACAACGAATATATGCTGACTAACAAAGTTTTCACATCAATAGTAATAATATAAACTAAACTAAATATAATGTGACAACCTAAAAATTATTTATGGAAATAAATCTGTCAACAAATAAAAAAGTTCCATACTTACACAGTAAATAACTAAATTGCGTACAAATGTACCCTATTCATTTTTAAACATAGTCTCTAAATATAATTTCTTTTTACTTACATAGTATTAACATTAGTAATATTTCAAAATTTACATATCTTTACCTAATTATCATACTAACAAACGAATATATATATGCTACGTAACAGCGTTTCACAATGCAATGTTTTTTCTCCATACCATAATCTTAACTAGTATATATATTGTATTTGTGATATTAATTTATATTACGTGTGAAACGGACATAGATGCATTCTTACATACCTACACATAAATATAAACATTGTCATACAGAACGTAACCTATTCCAACTTTTCCAGCATTCTAACATATCATTGTTTATTTTACATTTACTTAGTAATATTTACAAAAATTTATCATAACTTACTAATTATCAATTACAGACACGAATATATGCCGACGTAAAAAATTTTCACATCAATAAGCATATATCAATAACATGACTTAAGAATATAATGTCAACGCAAAACCTAAATACTCACGATTGAATAATCTGCTAACATTCACAATGTTGCTATTTTATAAGGTAATGAAGCTAAAGTCATACAACTCATATAATCAAACTTTCCCCACATATCATCGCAGTAAAGCATATTAAACAAAACCCCTTAACAAGTGTCCAATCAAAGATACCAGCATTTTGAACTATGAATTGATCCTACTTGCATCAATGTATCAATATAATCAATATACCATCTTTTGAACTTTGAATAACGTAGACTGTAGCAAAATTTCTCGCCAACCTAAAATAATAAAAACTTAATAACCTAGCCCACGTTTTCTTCTAGCACATATACAAGAGCTAACCAAAGTTAAATTATCTACGAAACTCCTTTCTCTCGTAAACAAGTGTTATAATGTCATACATTTTGTCATAGTCATGATTTAACAAAACATAGCTAACATATCTAAACTAAGATGGGCGAAAACTACAATAGATACTAACATTTTGGAACTATGAATAAGCGAATTTAAACATTTGAGACTACGAATAAAGTTCTAAACCTACGCATATTTCACATAGCAATGCTCACTATCCTGCTTTTCATGTATCATCAGCAGCTAAAGCAGTATTATCTTATAAAAAATACCTTAACAAAGTGTCAAATGGGCCAAACTATCAAAGATACAGCATCTTGCACGTAATGAAATTTGATACTAACCTTCATCAATGTCTTCCATAACAAATTATACATTATATAATAAAATATTATAAAACGTAAAGACATTAGCAAATACGGCTTCGTCAGAGTTACATTACTTCGGCATCAAAAAAATCAAACCTATAGCCATGTATTTCTAACATACATATCAACCACTTAACACATTGGTATTATCATTATTCTATCATTTTCAAGACATAACGAATAAATCCCGTATGCTTTTTTTTAAATACTTTTTCAACAACCCTGACTGAATAAATTTGCCTTTATTACACAAAGCGGGTCCTGAACTTCCAGTTGATGTTGCAACCAGTTCAACCCATTTACATTGTAATTATCAATAATCTGCTGTAAGATAGTTACTAGACCGTTTAAAGTAGGTACAATCTTTAATCCTTTTATTTACTAGCATGACGATATGCACGAAAAATACGGTTTTACAAATAAAAAGGGTTAATTTCGAACATTACTAAACTACATACTATATTACTATAAACAATCGTGTTGCATTCTCTTAAGAAAGATGCTTAATTTCATAATCATAACACTCAATCTTTACTATATAATAAACAGGGTCCAAGAAATTATTTTTTTACACATACACTAAATTATTATTATTAATTATTATTATTATTATTATTATTATTATTATTATTATTATTATTATTATTATTATTATTATTATTATTATTATTATTATTATTATTATTATTATTATTATTATTATTATTTTTATTAATTATTTTTACTAATCATTAAATAACAAAGTTTTTACAACGTAGCTAACATACCTTAAACACGAATAAACGTCAACATTAACAAAGTAAAAAAACTGATATATCAGTAAGTAACTACCTGCATCACGCAACGTAAACTACTCCCTTAACTAGCAAAGCACCTAACTTCATACTTACCAAAAGGTTTTGAACGCTAATGACACAGATGTTCAGTTAGGCTTACACGGTAGGCTTATAATTAGGGTTACTTTCATGTTTATACAAAAGCTTTCACGAATCCTCTCACTCGTCAATATAATTTCAATCTTTACTATACATAACAAAGCAATTTTCAGCGACGAGTCCCACTACTTGGAGATCACCCCCAGAAAGATGCATGAAGATCCATCTCGGGGTACCCCGAAGAGGGTGTAAGTGGTTACATAAGGGCACAGCCCAAAAGGTTGGGCCCTTTCCGCTTACACTCCCCTCGGGAAACCCCCAGATGGATCTTTATGCATCTCTCTGGGGGTGATCTCCAAGTAGTGGGACTCGTCGCTGAAATTTGCTCAGTTATGTATGGTACAGATTGAAATTATGTTGATGAGTGAGCGGATTCGTGAATGCTTTTGTACAAACATGAAAGTAACAATAATGATAGGCCTACCGTGTAAGCCTAACTAAACATCTGTGTCACATAGCGTCAAACCTTGGTAAGTATGATAGTTAGGTTCTCTGTAGGGTGTAAGGGAGTAGGTTACGTTTTGTGATGCAGTGGTAGTTACTTTACTGATATTAATCAGTGTACTTTGTAAATGTTGACTGTTTTTTCATACTTAAGGTATGTTAG
>JABUQX010087131.1:5000-17500 GCA_015478945.1 Trachelipus rathkii
TTATATATATGTATATTAATATTATATATATTATAAATATATTATATATTTGATATATATTTTAAATTTATATTCATCTATATATATATTAATATATATATTTTATATATATATATATTTAAAATATAAATAATAAAATATTTAATAATATATATATATACTATATATATATAGATATATAAAGTATATCATATAATATATATATATTCTATATATACTATATAATATATATATAAAACTCAAAACTGACCGAGTCATAAAACATAACAGGTCCTTATTATTATTATTATTATTATTATTATTATTATTATTATTATTATTATTATTATTATTATTATTATTATTATTATTATTATTATTATTATTATTATTATTATTATTATTAGTTGGATTAGTAGTAGTATTACTATAATAAATGGAAGCCTAGTAACCGATAACAATCAATAAATTTTTAAAAATAATAATAATAATAATAATAATAATAATAATAATAATAATAATAATAATAATAATAATAATAATAATAATAATAATAATAATAATAATAACAACAACACAACAACAACAACAACAACAACAACAACAACAACAACAACAACAACAACAATAATAATAATAATAATAATAATAATAATAATAATAATAAATAATAAAATAATAATAATAATAATAATAATAATAATAATAATAATAAAAATAATAAAAATAAAAATACTAAAAATAATAATAATAATAATAATAATAACAATAATAAAAAAAATAATATATTTATATAAATTTTTATGGCTATTCGCCTTTCAAAAGTACTTAAAAATTTCGGTTCAATTGATATCATCTATTTGTCAATAGTTATTTTTATGATATTTTAATTATGAATAATAAAATGAAATTTTTATTAAAATTTGTTTTATAATTTAAATTAAATATATAAATATTCCTAAATTTAAACAAAATTTTAAGTTTAAAATTTTTCCAAAAAAATGCCACTTAAAAAGGTAACAATTATATTTTATATATTGAATATTCAATATTATTTAAAAAAAATTATTTATAATTATTTTTTTTTAATTGATTAAAATATTACTTATTATATTAATATTCATTACGTATTAATATTGATGATTATTATTATTATTATTATTATTATTATTATTATTATTATTATTATTATTATTATTATTATTATTATTATTATTATTATTATTATTATTATTACAAACATCTATTATTACTTATTATTATTGATTATATTATTATTATATTTTATTTTATTATATTATTATCCAATCCTTATTAATATTATTATTATTATTATTGATTTGATTATTATTTATTAACTATAATTATTGTCAAAACATAATGTATTTATATTAATGTATGATATACCTATATTAATATATATGTTTATATTATACATTTATATATTTTTTTTTTTTTTTGGCTCTTTTTATTTTTATGCATTATGGCCACTGGAAGTTGAAGATTTTTCTTAATAAAAAATTAAAAAACTTAAAATGAAAAAAATATTGATTGACTTATTTTATTCCGTTATAGAAAAAGCCATTTAATATAATCAAAATGAAATATAAAATAAATTTTTTTACGTGAACAACTTTAAAAAATCTTATTTTGTGATCCCATTTCAACTTGATGGTTTGTTTACATATAAATGAATCCTCAAGCGAAAGCCGAATCATGCCAGCTCTGCAAAAAATGATGCAAGAAAGTGATTTGCAATAAAAATTAGGATTGGCAGAGTGCCAGACCCTATATAAAATCTAAAGGAGCAAGACTTGTGTTCTTTGCTCTGCCTATTTAGGCAAATAAAAAATTTTTATTAAAGAATCAACAACTAAATCAGTGGCCACTCTGATTGATAAAAATAATAAACCTACAAAAAACTATAATTTTTTTTTTATTTTTTTTTTTCGATGATGTACAAAAGAAAAATCAGCAAAAGCCATTAATTCTCCATACAGTGCAGAAGCCGACCAATAGTATTATACAACAGGCCAGCCTAGAAGAGGGCCTTATTTATCATTTTTCTACCCCATATTACCATACAGAAGATGTAATTCAGTTTCCTACTTGGAAACTTCCAACAAAGGTGAGATCATTTTTTAAAGACTTGGGTTTTGTATGCTGACTAATCCAATCTTGGTCTCACATTC
Source organism: Trachelipus rathkii (assembly GCA_015478945.1). Taxonomy (NCBI): domain Eukaryota; kingdom Metazoa; phylum Arthropoda; class Malacostraca; order Isopoda; family Trachelipodidae; genus Trachelipus; species Trachelipus rathkii. The sequence continues at coordinate 7,172 of JABUQX010087131.1, forward strand.
ATTTGTATAAATGAATTAGAGGGTGAAAGGGGATCTAATTATTAAATATTAACCAATTTGCTTTAAACTATTACTATAGAGTGAATAAATGAATAAATTTGAATTTCATTTTAAGACTTTGAAATAAACACGTTACGGAGAATGAGTCATAATAATAAAAGTAATAATATAATAATAATAATAATAATAATAATAATAATAATAATAAATAATAATAATAATAATAATAATAATAATAATAATAATAATAATAATAATAATAATAATAATAATAATAATAATAATATAGAAGAGTCTATAAAATCCTATCCTTTCAGAAAAGGATTGGCTCTGGATTTGACAGGAAGCAATTTGGTCAACAGAAAGAAGGAAATCAGCAAGTTAGAGAAGAGATTCTATTCCCCCTTATATAAAAATTTCCTATAAATAAATAATTTTAATTAAAAATATCTCCCTTAAATTCAATGTAAATATTTATACATTTAAAATTTTATATAGTAAATTTTAAAACTAAAACTTCTTTGACTCCCCCTTCTCTAATTATTTTCTTCATTAATTTTTCATGAATAAATTTTCTGTTATGGCGCAGTGGACAGGATGGTCCTTTCACGCCAAGTAATTGCTGAGTTCCTTCTGTCTGGTATATGGTCTTAGAAAAATATATAGGGCCTATTACTGTATTAAAACTGTAAACATTAATAATAAATAAAATAGGGTCTGATAAAAATATAAAAGCCTGTATAGAAAATATAGGCACAAAACCTATATACTGTATACTGTTTAGTCAGTATATTTATTAAAAAATAAATATTTGAATATAAGAAAAATAAAGACAGTTTGAAGCCACATAGGGCTATCGAGACAAAAAAAAATTAGAAGCCACATAGGCCTATCGAGACTGACAATATATTATAAGAAATTAAAAATAAATAAAAATATACTACGGTATATATGTAGTATATTAAAAAATATTTGAGTTGAAGCCACATAGGCCTATCGAGACTTAAAAAAAAAAAAAAAAAAAAAAAAAAAAAAAAAAAAAAAAAAATTACAATATTAAAACATTTTAGATAGGTTATTTTTAATATGGATGTAGTGGACCCAAATGTAGAGTTAAAAATTGTTGAAGAAATGATTAGTGATGGGGCAAGCCCAACCTCATTATTTCAACAAGTTTTGACTCTCGTTAAAAGACGAGGAACCAAGAGGTCCATTATTACCAAATTAGTTAATAAAATCCTAGCTAGTATAACTTTATATACACATGACGAAATAAAGGGTCTCATACATAGATTAAAAACAAACCTAGATGAAATTTCAGAGTTGGACAATGAAATAATAAATAAATATGCTGACTGCGAGGAATTCACATTTGAAAGGGCAGATAAAATTTGCGAAAAAAATGAATTTTATGCCCTCAGCATTTCCTCTCTCATAAGTGAGCTTGAAAATAAAATAAGCCCTGTACAAAATATTTCCTCAAATAATGCTCATATTGAAACTGGTTTCTCTGGTTTAAAAAGACCCGAACTCCAGCTCCCTGAATTTGATGGAAAGCCTGAAGACTTTGATAGGTTCATAAAAAACTTTGAAGAAATAATGGATAGGGAGAAATACAATAAATTTGCTAGACATTCTTGTCTAATGAAACAACTCAAAGGGCCAGCTAAAATTTTAATACAAAAAAGCCCTATAGCAGATATGGATTATGATATGGCAAAAAATCTGCTTAAAACAGCTTTCAGCAACAAGTCTTTACAACAATTTTCAGTAATAGAAAAAATCATAAAATTAAAATTAACTAATGACTTTTACACATGGATCAGTGAGGCTAAATTAATAGAAAGTCAAGTAGATAGCTTAAAAATAACTAGTAAAGTGATTTGTCAATACTTTTTGTGGAATAGTTTGCCAGAACAATATCAAACCCAATATATAAACATTACAAATAATACATATCCAAATTTAGATGAAATTTTAAATAATGCATTTGAAGTTCATAATAGAATTGGGAAGAGTGGGTTAGTAAATACAAAATCCAAATATGCAAATCACATAGCACACTAAAACTATCATCACAATTGAGAAAAACAAACAGATTAGCTTTTAGCTACTAACATTGATGTGAATCAAAAACAAAAAAAACAAAAACACTGAAACAACAAAAAGGATCGGTTGTTCCATTTGTCAAACATTTACAAACCGCAGATTGTCATGGACCATAAATTGTATCAGTTAGCCTATACCTTGTAAACACCGGAAAGTGGTTAAGTGACTGCAAGAAGTATCTAGGAGTCAGAACCCATTTGAGGTTGTCATAAATGTGGGGTAAATTGGGCATATAAATGGGTAACTGTAGCGATCTAACATTTAATTGCGAAATGTAGATAATTGTAATTTCATGTGCACTCCGCATTTTATGCTATTAAAAAAAAACAAAAGGGACCCTTTAATCTCGACTCAAAAACCAAGAAAACAATTAAAATAAAAATAATTTGTGCAAGCAGAAACATCAACCAATGTTGATTGAACTAAATGTTACTCTGTAGAAGCAGAAAAATAATCCATACCGTTCGCTCAGCAGCAAGTAGTCAAATTGTCGTTGTTATTAAGTCCTTAAACAGCTATCAGATACCAGCACCCAAACCAACATCAACCCCTCTCCTTACACTTCACCAACATCGTTTGTTATAAATAAATACACCAATAAACAAAACCAAGACGTTGCGGGTTTATATGATTCTGGAGTCTGAAAATAATCTTTACTATCGTCAAACAGTCGGTAGCAACGAAAAAACTTAAATATAAAAGTTTTACAGTCTTGAAATAATCGCTTACTGTTAAAGGGGTTCAATGAAAGCAAGATATTACAAAACTTACTAATTATAGAAGTTAATATTAAAAAAATAAATTAAAAGAATAAAAAAAAGTATTGTAGCAGCTGTAGTCCCTTCAATACAAACCAGAGTGAATATACCTTCCCCTCAAATTGTAAAAGCATTTGAAGAACATAAAATACCTTTAGCTGATAAACACCTGAGAAATAAGAATAATAGGGAAATCCATATACTATTAGGTGTGAATGGAGCCCACATATTACCAATAAATGCATGTTCTTTTGGGTTAACAAACAAGAGTTCACTGTTATATTACACTTCTTTAGGAATCTTATTAGCTGGGGACTTGAATAAATTAATAAAAAATTTGCCATATTTGAAGTATATAAAGAAATTTACTGAGCAGGCCGACTTGCTCGCAAAAAATGTCAAAATAGAAAATAAGATGGAATGACTAGAAATGGATTACTCTATCACATCTCTAGCTCAAAATAATAATACTAGCATAGAATTGGATGATGATCTAGTAAATAAAAATTTAAAAGATTTATTAAATTATGATAGTTTTGAATGTCCTAAAAAATTCTCAGAGTTAGATATGGACTTATTAAAATACTAATTACAAATACAAGCATGTATTGATATAGGCAGACAGTCGATTGATAATGCCTTGTATGAATAAAATTGAATAAAATTTTTTGCCAAAATAATTTTTATTTGGCGCTAATTCTGGTATTGAAAATCAATACTTAAAAAATATAAAAAAGAGCCTCTAAAATTAGAAGCATATAATAATGGTCATTTTTGACCAACTTAACCAAGGTATCATTCAACCTGTTGAAAATAAATACATAAAAAATAATAATAAGTTTCATTTTTAGCTCATAATGCAGTATTCAGAGATCATGTAGAAACGACAAAAAATGCAGAATTGTATATTATGTCTGAACCTATGTGTGATAATACACTTCAGACCGAACCTTAATTATCACATAATAATGTTACCTTACCAGAACCTGAATTTAAATTAATAGATTGGACTATTCGCCAATTTAACACTACTTTAGGTTAATCAGTATCTGCGGGTATTCCGACTTTGCACGAGAGAGCCTTTCTCAATCATTAAATTTGCCTTTGTAGGATACTGAGAGATTCCATTTTTGTGGTTCCAAAAATATAAGAAGAGAAAATGATTTTATATGTTTCTTATAAATTAATGCGACTTTCGTTTGGCTATTAAGATGTAGCCCTTCGCATTTCTCATCGGTAGCACTCTATATTAATTATAATATTGCATGTGTCATACTTGTGATGCAGTTTGAATTGGACTAGGAAGATTTTGTAAACCTGTCTTATATGGAATAACTTAGTATTTCTTCATCTTCTGAAAGTGAAATTATTCTTGCTTATATACATTAACATTGTAATATTTAACAATTTATGGGTTCAATTTGCAACAATTTCATAGTAATTCACCAGAGTTTAAAAAATTAAATTATAGTGAGTTAGACAATAATAGTAGTGTGGATGAGCCTATAAATGATCACGTAAAACTATTGGGAATGATGTGGGATACTCATAGTGATACCTTGTATAATAAAAATAATGAAATGGATCCTAAAGCAAACACTTTGAGATCTATTTTATCTACTATAAATGGTCTATTTGATCCACTAAATATTGGGCTTCCTGGGAAGAATAGAGCAAAATTATTTTTACATAAACTACAAAATAATAAAGATATAACTTGGGACAAAAAATTAGATAGTAATTTACTAAAAAGAATATAAAAATATTTGCTCACAATATAATAAAAGCAAAAAACCAGAACTAAAAAGATTTATTGGGGATTATGCTTCTTCATATAATATTATAGCATTTACTGATGCTAGTAAAGACATTTATGGTAGTGTCTTATACTTACAAAATACAGATAATAGTGAGCTGCATTTTTTGTGTGCAAAAAATAAATTAATTTCACAACCAACAAATACGTAATAGATCTATTCCGAGTTTCTAGAGCTAATTTTTTTTTGGCCCGGTTAAAAAAAAAAAATTTTTTGGGGCCCGGATTGCACTGGGAGGTTTTCCAAATTAGTTGGGGGTCTAAATTAGAAACCAGAAAATAAATTTGGCCCTTGACAATTTAACTAAACACTTTCACACCTTTATAAAAAATTAAATAAATTACATTATATAACTGATCTCAATCTGTGTAACATTCTGCACATTGGCTATGTATAAACTCATGACAAATTATGAAAAATTAAACAAATTGAAAGACAAAGGTCAACCATCTATAAATAAATCAGCTGAATTATTATTGAACTGCCATGCTGAACAAACACCCTCGGCTATAACTTATTCATCATGTGAAGGTATCTCAGAATATCCTAGTTGATTATGGTTACTCGATGGTTGGTTCACTATTAACGGTTTTATTAAAAAATCACTTATTTAAATGGAACCTGTCATTAACATAACAATAATGATATCTAGGTTATTAAAGGTCCACTGTTCCACAATCCTTATTAATACATAATAATACAGATTTTTAATATTTATAATATTCAAACTTTTTCATATTTGTACCAGAGTCACACATTACACAATGAACATCTGCTCGGGATATAACTATTTAAAGTTTCACATTTTGTAAGAAAATTTATTCATAATTTAAAGCTTAAAGTACATGAGAAAAACCCCACTTTGTTTTCCAATTGTGACCAAAACGCAATATGCTCATATGAAGAAAGTTGTAATGTCATTTTTAGGCAATATCAGCTAGAAAATTTTTCAGAAACATATCAGTATTTAATAAACCCAAAAAATAATAAAGAAACAAATTTGGTCACACAACTCAATCTTTTTCTTGATAAAAACAATATAATTAGAGTAAAGAGTAAATTTGCAAACTTAGATGCTGATTTTAATCAAAAAAATCCAATATTGTTGCATAAAAATCACTCTTTAACAGACATAATAATTAAAGAATTACATGTAAAAATGAAACATGCTGGTGTATATAAACTTCTAGCTATAATAAGAAAGGAGTTTTATATTCCAACAGCATATTCAGTAGTTAAGAAAAACATTAAAAACTGCATAAAATGTAAATTAATGTATGGCAGAACCATAAAAATTAATCAAAACCATTACAAAGATTATAGGATAAATCCATCTCAAATTCCATTTAGAGAAATATTTCTTGACCACATTGGACCTTTTAATTTAAAAATAAATAATGTAGTAGAGAAGATTTACATATTAATTATAACTTGCACATACACTAGAGCTGTCAACCTTGTTCTATGTAAAAATGTAGATAATAAATGCTTTATCTGCTGCCTTTCCAATTTCATGTGTTTGATTTGGATTCCCACAAACTTATAGTTATGACCAGGAAGTAGTATGAAGCCTCAGTGCCAAAATTGATTAAAAATTTTATGATGATGTAGATGTTAAAAATTATTTAACTCTTCATAACATAAAAGTTTTGGAATTTTCACCATACCCTGGTAAAGCTAGTTTTCTAGGAGGTTTAGTTGAATCTTTAGTCAAACAGGTGAAAAATATAATATACAGTGCTATAGGAAAAAATATATTAGAGCAGGATGAGTTTTCTTTATTAGTTAGGGAAGCAAACATGCTTATAAATAAAAGGCCGGTAGCATTTAAGCCAATATTAAGAAACCCTGCGGTGGATCCAAATATCCCATTTGCAATAACACCGGAGATATTGCTGAAGGGATATGAGGTTCCAGCTCTGGTTGTTTCTTCTCATTTATTTCATGATGGTGTAGATCATTCAGATGATCCTGATTGGTCTCCTTGTGAACCTGATCAGGATCAGTTATATTTGACTTTTCAAAAATACAGAAAAGTGAAATCTAATTTGAATGATTTGTACTATGATGAATTCTTAGCAAACCTACAATATCTTGCCACTAACCAGCAAGATAAATATAAAAAAAAACCACACACTTCACTGGGAGTTGGAGATGTTGTAGCCATTAAAGAAAAATTTTGTAAACCATACTTTTACAGTATGGGGACAGTACAAGATATTGAAAATAATAGTTTAGGAGAAACTGTTTCTGTAAAAATTAAAAAACCTAACCAAGAAACAATAACCCGACACATATCGGACATAATCTTATTAATAAAAAAGCATAACAAATTTCATGAAAATCTGCCAGAAACAGTTTCCACCACTAATGATAATAATAGTGATGCTGACAGCAGGGTAAAAAGGAAAGCTGCAGTTCAATGTAGAGAGCTACATAAAAAGCTCTTAGACCAAGGGCAACTTTAATATCTCCAACTATATAATAGTCAAATAAATATCTATGTCCTTGTTTAACAGGAACATGATATATATTTGAATAAAAACAATGTAAAATAAATTTGGTTTCCAAATTTAGTTTACATATTCATCAAAATTAAATTCTTAATAGAATTTAATTTTGGTCCCCTCCCAGTGTCAAAAATATATATTATATAATGTATGATATACCTTATATAATATATATGTTTATTTTATATATTTATATATTTTTTTTTGTTATTTTTGTTTTATTATTTTTATTATTATGGCCACTGGAAGTTGAAGATTTTTCTTAATAAAAAAAAAAAAAATTAAAATGAATGAAAATTTATTTATTTATTCATTCTGTTATAAAATAACATTAATAATAATAAAAATTAAATATAAAAATAAATTTTTTAGTGAACAACTTAAAAAATTTATTTTTGATCCCATTTCACTTGATGGTTTGTTTACATATAAATGAATCTTCAAGCGAAAGCCCGAATCATGCCAGCTCTGCAAAAAATGATGCAAGAAAGTGATTTGCAATAAAAATTAGGATTGGCAGAGTGCCAGACCCTATATAATATCTACTGGAGCAAGACTGTGTTCTTTGCTCTGCCTATTTAGGCAAATAAAAATTTTTATTTGAGAATCAACAACTAATTCAGTGGCCACTGATAATAAAAATAATAATACCTACAAAAAACTATAATATTTTTTTATTTTTTTTTTATGAGAATATACAAAAAGAAAATCTGGCCTAAGACATACTACTCCATACAGTGAAGAAGGCCAAGTAGTATTATACAACAGGCCAGCCTAGAAGAGGGCCTTATTTATCATTTTTCTACCCCATATTACCATACAGAAGATGTAATTCAGTTTCCTACTTGGAAACTTCCAACAAAGGTGAGATCATTTTTTAAAGACTTGGGTTTTGTATGCTGACTAATCCAATCTTGGTCTCACATTCATTTGTATAAATGAATTAGAGGGTGAAAGGGGATCTAATTATTAAATATTAACCAATTTGCTTTAAACTATAACTATAGAGTGAATAAATGAATAAATTTGAATTTCATTTTTAATAATAATAATAATAATAAAAGTGAGATGAATAATAACCCAATAATTAACTAATAATTAATATAATAATAAATAGTAATAATAATAATAATAATAATAATAATAATAATAATAATAATAATAATAATAATAATAATAATAAAAATTTATATATATATATAATAAAATCCTATCCTTTCAGAAAAGGATTGGCTCTGGATTTGACAGGAAGCAATTTGGTCAACAGAAAGAAGGAAATCAGCAAGTTAGAGAAGAGATTCTATTCCCCCTTATATAAAAATTTCCTATAAATAAATAATTTTAATTAAAAATATCTCCCTTAAATTCAATGTAAATATTTATACATTTAAAATTTTATATAGTAAATTTTAAAACTAAAACTTCTTTGACTCCCCCTTCTCTAATTATTTTCTTCATCAATCTTTAATGAATAAATTTTCTGTTAATTATTATTATTATTATTATTATTATTATTATTATTATTATTATTATTATTATTATTATTATTATTATTATTATTATTATTATTATTATTATTATTATTATTATTATTATTTGTTTTTTTAAATAGTTAGGGAAGGTTTTTGGGTAAGGGCTTTAAAAATAATATTGTTGCAAATTTTTGTGTGATATTCATATTTTTTTCCTGTTTCATATATTCGTAAAGAAATCAAATGATTATTATTCTTTTCACTAAGTGGTAGGCCCGTTGGAATTGATAATGTTTCATTCAATAAAATCCGTTTTAAATATAATTTCTCCAAATCGTTGAACTCCACCACATGCAATAGTTGACCAATTATTTGCAATATAAAACATTTGTTTTATTTTTTTATTTATGTTTATTCCAAATCCTCGGGCTCCATCACAACAGCTGATTTCAATTACTTATAAACAAAAGTAAACAGCGTAAGCAGCTGTGTTCGATTTTATACTTAATTTGCTAAAACTGTAAGTACTTTTTAACGTGTGTAAGCACAAATGACAAAAACGAAAACGCCTTAACTATATTGCATTATATTTATATAACGAGTATTAAAAAATTGTGGAATATATAGTGCATAGTTGCAAATTTAGTTTTATATATAATATATATATATATATATAAATATATTATATATATATAAATTTATTAATCTATATATATATATATATATTATATATATATATATATATATAATATATATATATATATTATATATATATATATATTGTATTATATATATATATATTTATAATATATATATATATATATATATATATATATATATATATATATATATATTAATATTATATTTATAATATATATATATATATTAATATATATATATATATATATATAAATTTATTAAAATTCTATGTTGAGTTAAGCTATGGGAAGCTATAGACTGCATAGTGTAATGATTCTGTTTAACGTTTATTATTAGAATTAGGTTTTTAAACAATAATAGCCAATAAAAACTATCAGGTTCAAAAAGAGTCAATTTTAATTAGGTAAATTATTCCAACCTAAATAGGCTATAAAGCTCATCATTTCTATATTGGCAATATTACATTCCGTCATCTTAGCACTGAGTGGAATACTTTTGTTTCATTGTCACGAAAAAAAATTATGAATAATTTTATTTTGTCACGTTTCAAGATTTTGCGTTTCACAGTGCGTCGAAATGTTTTGCGTCACCAATATGCACCCTACCCAGCCTAAGACAAGAACTCCTTTACCAAACAACAGGAAATGATAATGGTTTAAAAAAAAAATTCAGTGATAAGTAAGGCTTGGTTATTGAAGAGTAATTATACTCTGCTAAAAATACAGGTAATTTGAAAGTTGGTATCAAACTTTTTTATACGTTTTTAATTATCTCATTTAATGATTATAATAAAAAAAAATTACTAAAATTACAAAATTATTAAAAGTTTTGAAAATATTTTTAAGTTTTTGAAAAAATTTCAATAATTTAAATTTGTTTTATAAATCTTATAATTTATAGGTATCTCTTATATTTTTTATTTTCTGTCTTTTTAATTTTTTATTAAAAATTATTCCCAGATTTTCTCACGTGAGTGATGATGATGACTAATTCCTATTTGGAT
>JABUQX010087131.1:22500-24921 GCA_015478945.1 Trachelipus rathkii
TCTCTCTCTCTCTCATCTCTCTCTTCTCTCTCTCTCTTCTCTCCTCTCTCTCTCTCTCGGTTCTCTCGTCTCTCTCGTCTCTCTTCTCTCTTCTCGTCTCTCTCTCTCTCTCCTCGTCTCTCTACTATAATATTATATGTATATATATATATATATATATATAATATATATATATGATATAATATAATATATATATATATATATTATATATAATATATAATTATATATATATATATATTATTATATAATTATATTATATTCTCAGTAATTCAAATTAAAGGAAATAGAATATCATTTAGTATGATGTATTAAAAACTCATGCGCAATAGAATAAGTAGGGTTTCGACGTGTTTTTTTTTTAAATGTTTTCTTTTTTTTATTACATTTTTTTTTGTGAAATAAAGTATAACCTTTTTTTCAGATTTAGATTTTATATATATAAATACCGCTCTTATTCTATAACCAAAATTAGAGCCAAAATTATCAAAAATTATAAATAAAATTTATATTCCATGTGTTTACCACCGTTTATGTCAAGGAAAATTTGAAAATTTAAAGAATCTAAAGAAATTTATATTTATTAAGGAATTTTAAAAAAATATTTGTCTAGCACTTTGTATTAACAATCTTTCCAGTAGTGATTTTTTGGCCTTTATAAAATTTCCTATTAAAACCAATAAAAATAAATAACTTAAAACCAAATTCATATACGCATAAAAACAAAGAACAAAAAACAGTCTGGTTTTATTTTGGTTTTAATTTAAAAAAAAAAACAATGGTTTTTGATTTTTTTTTTCAAAGAAAAAACCATGGTTTTTTTTCCAACCTATATATATATATTATAAATAATATATATATATATTATATATATATATATAATATATATATATATATATAATAATATATATATTATATATTACAGGGGGCGTACTGCAGGGGGGGGGCTGAGGGGCTGCAGCCCCCCCGAAATTTTCGACAGTGAAATTTTTAAAACAAAGTAATATATCTAAGAAATCATTATATAATTATATATATATAGTATATATATATATATATATATATATATATATATATAACTATATATATATATATATATATATATATAATATAATATATAATAATATATAATATATATAATAAATATATTGAAGCTCTTATCAGTGAAAAATCGTAAAGCAATAGACACAAACAAACTGGATCATCCAAAAATAAGAATAAAAAATGTGAAGGAAATGAGAGAAAAACTTGTACCAATAATTGAAATTATACGTTTATGTGCTTAGCAAGGTCTTGCATTTAAGGGCTCAAGTACTCTGGACGCTAATTGGAATATATCAACCTCCAGGGCTGAATGACAGAAATGTTTAGAAGCTTCTTATTCTTAGGTTTCGAGCAAATGTAGGTGTTTTGAAGAACAACTTACTTCTATCGTCCAAAAATTCAAAGTATACGAGTCCCGATGATACAGAATGGAATCATAATCATTTTGTCAGCTTTATACAAATTAAAATAGTGGAAGAAGTTAATAAATAAAAAAAACAAATTTTTTTTTTCGAGCATTAGCTGATTAAACTAAACGGATATTTTTTTTAAATATTTTCCCAAACGAAACAGTTTCAATATTATGTAAGGTACGCTGATCGGTGGTGATGGCGGTGATACCTCCTTTTACTTTTAAGAAGGATGGATTTTTTCATATCATTTGTTCCGTTTATGATATTCCCTAGGAAGCCATTGGCAAATGTAATTTTGGAAAAGATTCTGCCGGCTAGTTCTGGTTTAATAAACTCGAATAATTTAAAAGAGACGCATAGGTATATGATGGAGCCTCTCCATGAGAAGGCCGAATTCCGAGATTCAATCTTGTTATTCGAATGAGTATCTAAAGCTCTATACACTACATTATGTTAGCCCAAGCTAGCACAATTGTTTAAAATCTATGTTCTCCAGACTCTTCTAAAAATTAAGCATTCGAAACGATTACGGATTTGTATCTCTGAAAATATTCACTTTTTTTCGATCGAGTCCGAAGCGCACAAAACTTCTTTAAGAATACAATAAAAGAAGTTATCTTAGTAACCAAATATAAACAAAGATCAAAAAGATGCCGAGACCAAGAAGCGTGATACGCTTAAACGGTTTTTCCTGGTTACTTTAAAGAAAAGAGATCTCTTAGGGCAAGATACTCCGGTCATTTGTGAGAAAATATATAGAATAGTACGATTGGGGTGAAGATGTTATTCATTCGTATGAGACTTAGTTCTTCGTTTGTTTTAAATTCAAATAGTAATTTTGAATGTTTATTAATATAACATTTTGCGTTTTAAGTAAATTTTCTGAAATAGCGCCTACAAACTTTTCAAACCAATTTATCAGGAGTGTTCGATCATTTTGTGGACATTGTCATGGGCAATAATACCT
>JABUQX010087132.1:0-20000 GCA_015478945.1 Trachelipus rathkii
TTACAAGAATAGTTGTACATAACAGCATAAAGTTTGTTTTTGTTTTTGCTGAATTCATTCTTGCACAATACAGCTGTGGACTGGACCACGTAGTTGAATAAGCATAAATAAAAAATAACAAATGGTTTACATTACAAATAAATAATTGATCAACTATTGTGATTGGTTTATTGATTTGGAAGGAATTAGATTTAAAGTTAATTTTATTGAATGGAACATTTCAAAACCAAACGGACCTACCATGCCGTCATCTTGTTTGTTTACATTTTTTGGTAAGAACGTCTTAAATCGGTAAGCACGGGAAATAGCAACCTTATAGAATTAAGGAAATTCCCTACGTTTGGTTAGCATTTTTCACGATTTTGCGCTAAGTTTGACAAAAACGATCGAAAACTCGAGCATTTCTTACGTTTCGTAAGCACAAATGATAAAACGAAAACGGCTTAAATCATTATTGTATTTCTTCGCTGAACTGATTGCCGAAAGTAGTAGGGCTAAGGTTCCGGACGTAAATGACATGGGACCTCGCAGAATCCTAGGCTATTGACCTTGACCTTTTTTGACCTTTTTTTTGGGCCTTGACCTTTTTGGGCCTTTACCTTTTTGGGCCTTGACCTTTTTTCGACCAACCCTTTGGTCTTCTATGGGTCATTTTTGGCCCACGGTATTTTTTGGCAACCCTAATTTTTTGGCAACCCTAATTTTTTGGCAACCTAATTTTTAGCGCCCTTGAAGAAAGGGCGCCTAAAACGGTTGCGTTAGCAACCGTTGTACGTACCCCACCCTAATTTTTTCGGCCATGTGTCAATTTTGACCCACGGTAATTTTTGATGTGTCTTTAAGGGCTTAGCCCTTTTTTGATATCTTAACCTTGTTGTTTCGAATCCGCCGCACCCACAGGTGCGAATCGCAAGCCAGCCGCTTTCCCGCCCGACGCGTTTCCCATCCCACCTGAACCGTAGGTTCACATCCGCCCGCCTTATGTCCCATCCCGCCTTGTGTCCCGCCAGTCCCGCCACCCATCTGCACACACACACACACACACAGCACACACAACACACCCACACCACACACACACACACCCGCACCCACGTGGTCGCTACTCACGAATTTACCAATCCCTTCCACTGTGCCTTAAACTTCCTGACACCTCAAGCACCTTAAGTCTTTATATGTTCGAGTGTCCTCATCGGTTCATGAAATCAAAATAGAACTCGACCTCTCACCACCGAGTCAAATCTCTGACCTTTTAACCACCCGTCCAGCGGTACGAATTGAGAGAATACATAATTTAATTTTCAAGTCTATAAACGCAAGTCCGCGGCTTCCCAATATAATTCAATTATATCCAAATAATAATTGTAAAATAATTAATAATATAATATAATATAATAATAAAATTAATAATAATAAATATAAATAATAATAATAAATAATAATAATAATAATAATAAGAATAATATAATTATATAATATATATATATAATATAATAATAATATATATTATATATAATATATATATACTATACTATATATATATTATATATATAATATACTAATATATATATTATTATAGAGAGAGAGAGAGAGAGAGAGGAGAGAGAGGAGAGAGATCATTTTTGTCGGCGTTGGCAGCAATTCGGATGCATTCTTGCCTAGTGAATAACCGGAATTTAATGAATAATAATAATAATAATAAAATATAATAATATAATAATAATATAATTATAATAATTAATAGATTAATAATAATAGATAATAATATAATAATAATAATAAATTATAATATAATATATAATATAAATATTATATACTATATATTACATAAATAATTCGTATATATATACGTAGATATATATATTATAAATTATATATATATATAATATTGACGCTCCAATATATATATATATGCAGTGAGGCAAGTAGAATCAAGCACTAAGATCACGCGGCTCAAGTATATATTACACACGGTCTGGGACAGATGTTAAATTATACTAGGTATAATGTAGCGTACTCAAGCTTAGGCTGTAATAAGTGTATGTGAACGTCTATCCTTCATATAGGAGCCCGCCCATCAATCTCTCCTGATCACAAATCGACTAATGAATATTATGAAAATACCGTGTAATATGGTTATCGCCATTATATCATATATATAAAATATACTAATATATACGACTATATATAATCACCCCACACAACAACACACACAACAACACAACCACGACAACACGCACACCAACACACACTTTCATTCGTACACTTATGACACTAATATACAAACACACTGACTTCACCTCGTCTTAGTGTTTCCAATGAAAGGTACAGATTACGCCCAACCCTGATTTTTGGATATCCTTAATTTTCGGGCAACCCTATTTTTTTTCGACCAACCCTTGGTCTTCCATGGGACATTTTTGAGAGAGAATCCAAATTTTTCGGTCAACCCGTTTGTATTCTAGCGGTACAATTTTGGCATTGCAACTTTTTATTGACCTTTCTGCTTTTGATGGGCCTTTGATGGTTCCCAACACCGAAGAAGTATTCTAGTGATGTTTCTATTAGTGTTCTATGGAGCTATTCGTGATTTCATGGCAGTGCGGTGAGCTGCGAGGTCTAACAGGTGCCCTAAAACACTGTGACGTTGCCAATGTCACGGTGTGCCAATGTGATGCTGCCAAGGAGTGCCACACTAGTGCCAGTGAGCTGCCAACATACTGCCAAACTGGAGTGCCACTTTTTTCAAGGCCTTCCTTTTCCTTAGTCGCCTCCCTGAGTCCTAGAATACCCAATATCTGGGGTTTACCCCTAGTATAAGGAATTGAGGGCAACTCGGCATCTGCGTACCCAGCGTATATTACTCAACTCTCGCTACGACCTGACTTTCGCCTACCCACTACTATGAGTTAGGATTTTGCATAACACTGATAAACAGCTTTACACTCGCCATAGACACTTACACTAGGCCCTATACACTTACAACTAATCACACCGCCACAGGTTCACTTACACCTTACACTCACACACCGAAGTCTCAATTTATGTTGGCCTCATCTTTGATGACTCATCTCTCATTTGAGGAATCAGCTTTCCCGGGATACCACCTTAATACGGATAATGGATTCGCTCTTTGTATCATACTCATCTTATTGCCTCCTACCGTCTAGCCATCTGCAATCCAGTAGACCTGGTCGCACCACAGGGGCCGCACGTGCGCTCCTCCGCGCTCGATATACGGCTGTACATACCCCGCACCCAGGTCGCGACCCGCCGCGCGATGAAAATATATATACTATAATCACTAAACAATATTTCATACTATAAACATTTTCAAAGAATTTCTTTTCAAATTACTATGAGTCAGTCATTTTATTTCATACTTAAACATTTTTTATTAAAAACATTTTCGCGAACCGAAAACTGTAACTCATACAGACCTATTATTAACCACATATATTTATTAACTTGTATTTTTACTTAATACTTTTTCCTTAATACTTTAAAAATCAATAATTTTTAAAAATTGGATGCTAAGAGAAAAAACCAGAGTGTCGATAAAAACAAAATATCTACTACAACTGCTACGAAATTTTATGTGAAAACGTTATTAACAGTAGCAGTAGCCTGTAAGAGCAGTAAGATCAGTGAAATCAATAGAGGTGTTACCCTGCAACAAAGGGGATTAGTAGGGCTTTGTTACTGCTTTACTGCTTTAACTCATCTGCTTTACTGCTTTAACTTGTTTTAATCTCATATGTACTGCGTTAACTCATATATTTATCCCGTACATACCTTAAAGCAGTAAATCAGTAATCAATAGAGTGTGTTACCTAACACCAAGGGGAATTAGTAACTCACTTGCTTTACTGCTTTAACTCAGGTTTTACTGCTTAACTCATGTACTGCTTAACTCACTGCTTTTACGTCAATCCTCTGCTTTGCTGCTTTACTCTCTGCTTTTACTGCCTTGAACTCTCTGCTTTACTGCTTATAACTCACTGTTTTACTGCTTTAACTCAATATTTATTACATTATGTTTTTATTTTTTAATTACTTTATTTATTATTTATTCATTTATTATTTTTATTATTATTTTATTTATTTTAATTTATTTTTATTTATTATTATACTAGTGTTATTTACTTCATGCATATTTGTTATTATTATTTAGATCACACATACACACGCACACGAAACCCACACACGAACACACACACACTACACACACACACACACACACACACACACACTATCATCATTTACACTTAATCACTCACACACAGATTTACTACACTCTACACATGCAGATTTACTTACACTCAACACACAGATTTACTTACAACACACAGAGTTTACTTACACGTCGCGCACCAGATGTACGACACACACACACACCACACACACCACCACACACACACACACCACACCACACCACTTCACCTTTTCCTATAACGTATAATTGATTAAAACATTTTATGTTTTACATTAAAACCACGTACATTCTAATACTCATTCAAATGATAACTAATATTTCAAAGTTTCTTTAAAACTTCTATAATAAATCAACCATTATCTTTGAACAAAGAATTTATTATTAACTGTTAATACTTTTTGTTTTATAAATTTTATAACTATTAATAAAATGAATATTCTATCCTTAAAATTTAAAATGAAATTTATAAAAACATATATTTGTACATGCCTTAAAGCAAATAAATACGCAGTAAATCCATTAACAATAAAATTCTTCTCTTGCTAACATAACATGTGATTTTATTAAAAATCTTTTCTGAATTGCAAGGTAATTAACAATTGATTCACTTACATAGTGTATTAATATTCGCTCGATGTCAACTAAAAAATTATTTCCAAAGTTTTTTTTAAAATAATTCGGATTTCTTTCCTATTATTATTATCTATGTACATTGAAATCCATCACGAGAAAACACACAACCCGCACTGCTTACAATACCAAAACTGACCTCTCTCTCTTGCTACAATGTGTTGAAAAATAACTACTTTAGGTCTTAAATTTAGATAATCCTTTTTGTGAGGCTCGCGGGGCGGATTTAGTCCTAATTTCCAGTGGTCAAAATTATTTCAAAACTAGGACCTTGTGCTGTAAAATGTGGCGCCAATACCTACGTTAGGCCTAAATTTAGATAAGCCTTTTTTATATTCCATGCTGATTTAAGCCTAATACCCAGGTCAAAAGGTAATTCCACTATAGACTAGAAATTATGGTTATTTATTATTATTTTATAACTAATTTCAAACTGAAACATGCTGGATCGGGAAGGTCCTTTAAGCAGGTAAAAAGGAAATGTTTGCCTTACTTGTGATTGGTCGGGGTTTAATCCTTTATCTCATATGACCTCGAGGCATTTGGTCGAGAATTCATTTTCTCGTCTTTGAAAATTAACTTTGTCTCTTTACTTGTAGTTTGAAGCAGGTGTGGTTTAATCTTTTAACCCAAACTCATTTTAAAATCATAGTCAATTTAGCTGTTAAGCGGTGCACAAGTTATCTGATTGTATTAAAAGTGTTTTACTAAGTGTACATCATATTTATAATAAATACTTACATGAGGAATAATTATTAATTTCACTAGAAATAGATAATAATTAATTTACTAAGTCATAAGCTAACCACCAGGCTCAGCATGAGCCCCATCGCAAAGGCAGCCAACCCCGCACCCGGCTGAATGCGTACCCGCGCGTCCCCGCCGTGCGCGCGTGCGCCCGGCTAGGCGCAATATTTCCGCGTCCCCGCCCGCCGCGTGCGCCCGCAGGCGCAATCATTTCCGCGTTCCCGCCCGCCGCGGTCGCCCGCAGGCGTAATGCTGTTTAGGATGAAGTATATATATATATATATATATTATTATAAGATAATTAATAGTATATATAATATATATATATTATATATTATATATATAGATATATATAATATATATATTATTGTGTGTGTGTGAGATATGATAAATTAATGCTTGATAAGTTCTTAGTGTATTGTGCGTATGTGTGAATAAAGAGAATAGTATGTGTGTATAAGTGTAAGGTAAGTGTCTATTGGTAAGTGTAACTGCTTATAAGATGAATCATCAATTATAGATGGTATCAAAGATGACGCCATCCAAAGATGATTCATCAAAGATGAACGCACCGAAAGCTGAAGTACAAAGCTAAGTTATTCAAAGTTTGAGGCCATCAAGCTGAGGCATTAAAACGCTGAGGCATCCAAAGTTGGGCATCAAAAACTGACGCATCAAAGTTGAGGATCAAACTTGAGGCATCAAAGTGAGCATCAAAAGCTGAGGGCATTCAAAGTGTGATGCATCAAAATATCGAGTGGGTCGGGGCGTATGTGTGTGTGTGTGCGCGTGTGTGAGTGTGTGTGTGTTTGTGGGTGTGGGTGTGTGTGTATAAAATGTTGTGTTCTAAATAATAATAACAATAAGCATGAAGTAAATAACACTAAGTATATAAAATAAAAATAAATGTTTAATAATTATACGCTATATGTGTAGGTGAGTGTGCGTGTGCGTGTGGCGTTGGATGTGGTGTGTGTATGTGGGCGTGTGTGGTTGTGTGTTATGTGGTTCTAAATAATTAATAACAAATGGCATGAAGTAAAAATAAACCACTAAGTTAATAATAAAATAAAACTAAAATGTTTAATAACATTATACGTATATCGAGTGTGTGAGTGTACCTGTGTGTGTGTGGTGTATGTGTTGCGTGTCGTGTGTGTAGTGTGTGTCTAAGATAATAATTCGGCGAAGGCTGGAATTGTGAAGCAGGCTCTTTGATGGGGCGCGGCGGAACGCGAAGAAAATCCCTGCGCGCGCACGTGGCGGTCATCGGACTCGGAGATATGCGCCTGCCGGGCCACGCGCGGGCGGGGACGCGCGCGGGAGCATCAGCGGAGTGCGGTTGGGCTGACCTTTGCGGAGTGGGCTCATGCTGGAGCCCTGGTGGTAGCTTATGACTAGGTGGAATTAATTATTATACATTCTACGTTGAAATTAATAATTATCCTCAATGTAACTATTTATATAAATATAAGTACACAGTTAAAAATAAAAAACACTTTTATAGCAAATCAATAAACTTGTTGCACCGCTTAACAGCTAAAATGACCATGATTTTAAAATGAGTTTGGGCTAAAAGATAATAAAACACCACACACTTGCTCAAATACAAGTTTAAAGACCAAGTAAATTTTCAAAAGACGATAAAATAATTCTCGACAATCACATACGAGGTCATATAGAGATTAGGATTACCCCGACCAATCCACACAGAAGGAAAACATTTCCTTTTACCTGCTTAAAGGATCTTACCGATCCAGCATGTTTCAGTTTGAAATATATTTAAAAATAAAATAATAACAATGATTCTTGTCTATACTGGAATTACCTTGTGACCTGGTATTAGGCTTAAATTAGCCCGGATAAAAAAGGCTTATCCTAAATTTAGGCCTAACGTAGTTAGTTATTGCGCCACATTTTACAGAAAAAGGTCAGTTTGAAATATATTTTGACCTGGAATTAGGCCTAAATCGCCCCGGGCTACAAAAAGGATTATCCTAAATTTAGACCTAAAGTAGTTATTTCAACACATTTTACAGAGAGAGAGGTCAGTTTCGTATCTGTAAGGAGTGCGGGTTGTTGTGTTTTCTCGTGATGGATTGTCAATTACATAGATAATAATAATAAGAAAATCCGAATTATTTTAAAAACTTTGAAATATTTTTAGTTGACAAATCGAGCGAATAAATAAATGTAAGTGAATAATTGTTATTTTTAAATAAGAACTTAGAAAGATTTTAATAAAATACATGTTATGTTAGCAGAGAAGAAATTTTATTGTTTACTGATTTACTGATTTATTGCTTTAAGGCATGTAAAATATATGTTTTTAATAAAATTTCATAAAATTTTTAGTAAAAATCATTTTAAAACTTGATAGTTGATAAAAATTTATAATACAAAAAGGTATAACAGTTAATAATAAAATTCTTTGTTCAAAGATAATGATTTATTATAGAAGTTTTAAGAAACTTTGAAATAATTTTAGTTATATTTGAATGAGTAATATAAATGTACGTGTTTAAGTTAAAACATAAAATGTTTTAAATAAATATACAAATGTAAGGTGCTGGGTGGTGTGTGTGTGTGTTGGGGGTGTGTGTGTAAATCTGGTGCGCGAAGTGTAAGTAACGGTGTGTGTAAGTAATCTGTGTGTGAAGTGTAAGTAAATCTGTGTGAGTTTAAGTAAATCTGTGTGTGAGTTGTGTGGTAAAGTGTGTGTGTGTGGTGTGGGGTGTGTGTGTGTGTGTGTGTTGTATGGGGTGCGTTCAAGATAACTAAAACAATTATGCCTAAGTGAAATAACACTAAGTATAATAATAAGAAGAAAAAATAAAAATAATAAAAAATAAAAATAATAATCAAAATTTAAATAAAAAATAATAAATAAATAAAAAGATTAAAACAAAAGAAAAACATAATGTTAATAAATAATATGAGTTAAAGCCAGTAAAACATGTGGAGTTAAAGCCAGTAAAGCAGAGTTAGTTTTAAAGCCAGGTAAAGCAGAGAGTCTAAAGCGCCAAAGCAGAGAGTTAAGCAGTAACAGCAGTGCAGTGTAAGCCTAGTAAAACATGATTTAGAGCAAGTAAAACATGCAGTTAAGCAGTTAAAGCAAGTAAAACAAAAAGCATTACTAATCCAGCCCCTTTGTGGTGTTGTAACACGTCTACTGATTACTGATTTCACTGCTTAAAGGTATGTAACGTTAATAAAGAATATGAGTTAAAGCAGTAAAACATATGAGTTGAAAACAGTAAACATGAGTTAAAGCACATAAAACATGAGTTTAAAGCACGCTCACAATAGCAGTAAAACAACAAGTCATCTAATCCCCATCTTCGGTTAGGTAGACACCTCTATTTGATTTACTGATTACTGCTTTTAAGGCTATGTTATGTTATGGTTAATAAAACTATTCTCCGAGGTTACGATGTCCTGTTAGTAAAATAAAATGTTTATATCAGACACTCTGGTTTTTTTTCCCTTACAGGCTCCACAATTATTTAAATAATTTAAAATTAAAAAGATAAGTAAAAAGTATAACTAAAAATTAAGGTTAATAAATATATGTGTTTTAAATCAACTAGGTCAGCTGTAATGCACCTTAACAGTTCTTTAGGTTCGCAAAAATACTTGTTTAGATTAAAAAATGTCTTATAGTTGAAATAAAAATGGACATGACTCATAGTTATAGTTTGCAACAAAGAAATTCTTTTTGAAATGTATTAAGTGATTGAAATAAAAATGAATGATTTATGTAGGATTATATTTCATTCGCGCGGGGGGTCGCACCTGCGGGTGCTGGGGTTGTCAGCCTTCGAGCGGCGAGGCGCATGCGGGGCCCTGGTAAGCAGCTTGATGATCTGAGAGGTAGACAAAAGATGATCACAAAGATGAATCATCACATATAGGAGTATCAAAGATGTACGTTCATTCAAAGATGAGGCAACAAATTTGAGCTTCGAGTGTGTGAGTTGTAATGTAATGAACCTGCGTGTGAGTGATTAAGTGTATATGGCTAGTGTAAGTTTGTCTATGGCGATGTAGTGCTTATAGTGATTATAAAAACTACAACTCAAGTCAGGAAGCATTCTCTAGCAGATTGTAATTGATACACCAATCGATTCCTCATACCTTTATTACCTAGGGGTAGGACACCATCATTAGGTCCCATTCTAGGCAGAGGATCGGCTATGAAAAAGCATTGAAAAAAGTCGGCCACTCACTTGGCACTATGTGGCACTCACTTGCACTATTGGGCACTCACTTCGGCACTCATTGGGGCACTCACTGTGGCACTCACCTTGGCACTCACCTGGGCACTTCATAGAATCTTAATAGACGAAACACTAATTAGAACATCACTAAGATACTTCCTTTACGGTGATGGGAACCATCAAAGCCACAAAAAAGCTAATAAGTTTCAAAAAAAGTTTACAATGCCAAAATTTGTACCGTTCAGAATACAAAAGGCGTTTGACCGAAAAAAATTTGTTTCCAAAAATTCGCCCCATCGCGGAAAAGACCAAAGGGTGGTCGAAAAAAAAATTAGGTCTGCCGAAATCGTCAAGGATATCCAAAAATCAAGGGTGGGCGTTAAAATTGACCCATGAAGACCAAAGGGTTGGTTAGTGTGGTTTGTATATGTGTAAGTTTTCCTGAAAGTGTGGTTGTGTTTGTTTGTGTGTGCTGTGTGTGTGTGTGGTGTGTGTATTGTGTGTGGTGTGTGTGTGTTGTGTTGTGTGTGTGTGTGGGCGGGTATAATATATAATATATACTATATAATAATATTCATATATATATACTATATATATATATATATAATATATCTACTATATATAGGTACTATATATATATATCATACTATATATAAATATATATATTATATATATACTATAATATATATATATATATAATATATATTGTTATATATATATATATAATATACTATATATAATATATATATATTATATATATATATATATATATATTAATTGATATATATATATATATTATATATTACCATCTGTCCACGTGGTAATAATGATTGACGGCGTGGACTGAGTGCTTGATTACTACTTGCCTCACTGCCATATATAGAATATTAAGAGACTAATACTATCATATATATAGTATACTATATATATCATATTATATATATATATATATACATATATAACTATATATATATATTCAAAGATAATATATATATATATATAATATATTATATATAATATAATATATACTATATAATACTATTATTATATATATATATATATTATATATAATATATATTATATATAGAATATTATATATTATATATATAACTATATATCATATAATATATATATATATAAGAGATATATATATATATGTTATAATAATATTATATATATAATCTATATTATATAATATATTATATATATAGTATATATTATATATAATAATATATATATAGATAGATATATATATATATATATATATATATATATAGATTATATCATATATATATATATATACTATAATATATATTAATTATTATTATTATTATTATATTATATTATATTATTATTATTATTATTAAATTCGGTATTAAACATGTAAATGCATCGAATTGCTGCGCACGCCGACAAAAATCTCTCTCTCTCTCTCTTCTCTCTCTTATTATATATATATATATATTATATCATATAATATATATATATATATAATATAGATAATATAATAATATATATATATATCTATATATTATTATATATATATTATATTATACTATATATATATATATATATATATATACTATAGTAATATATATTATTATATTATTATGATTTTATATTATTATTATTATATATTATTATTATTATTATTATTATTATTATATTATTATTATATATTATATTTAATTATTCATTATATATATTATTATTACGCGGACTTGCGTTTATAGACTTGAAAATTAAATTATGTATTCTCTCAATTCGACCGCTGGACGGGTGGTTAAAAGGTCAGAGATGACCGTTGGTGAGAGTCGAGTTTGATCTTTGATTTATGACGCGGATTTGGCGAACTCGAACATTAATAAAGACGTTAAGGGCTTGAGGTGTAAGGGAAGGTTTCTAAGCACAGATGAAGGGATGTGAAAATTACGTGAGAGCCGACCACGCGTGGTGCGGTGTGTGGTGTGTGTGTGTGTGTCGTGTGTGTGTGTGTGTGTGCAGATGGGTGGCGGGAAGGGTATGGTGGGACGGTATGGGACATAAGGCGGGGGGATGTGAACCTACGGTTCAGGTGGATGGGAAACGCGTCTGGCGGGAACGCGGGCCAGAGGAACACCGCGGGCTTGGCTTGCGATTCGCCACCTGCCTGCGGGTGCGCGGATGCCCGATCAAGGATGCGGGAAGATTCAAAACAAGGCTAAGCCCCCCTAAAGTCAGCTCAAAAATTACCGTGGGTCAAAATTGACCCATGGCCGAAAAAATTAGGGTGGGGTACGTACAACGGTTGCTAACGCAACCGTTTAGCGCGCCCTTTCTTCGAAAGGGCGCTAAAAATTAGGGTTGCCAAAAAAATTGAGGGTTGCCAAAAAATTAGGGTTGCCAAAAAAACTAGGGTTGCCAAAATTGCAGAAGACCAAAGGGCTGATCGAAAAAAGGTCAAGGCCCAAAAAGGTAAAGGCCCAAAAAGGTCAAGGCACAAAAGGTCAAAAAAGGTCAAGGTCAATAGCCTAGGATTCTGCGAGGTCCCATGTCATTTACGTCCGGAACCTTAGCCCTACTACTGCCGAATATCATATTCATTCACAGGTAAGAGCCCAAAACTTGCCAAAATCGTTCACAGTATTCAAATAACTACCTAACATAGCTAAATAGAACTTGCTAATTACCTCCTCGCTGTTACAGACATTACTATTTATAATTTCTAACATTTTGTTTGCATTTTTCTAGCTTATAAATATTTATAAATCGTCTCCATAGTAATTAACCACACCCAACTATTTTCTTTTGACAACATATTCTAGTTGTTTCCCTTCAAATCATAATTAAAATTCTTACTTGATTTACCAATGTAAAGAATCTTAATTACACTTTTTCTATTGATATTCATTTGCCACTTCCCAGCCAATAAAGATGTTTATCTAGTCACGTTTAACATTCTTTACAACCCTCAATATTTCCGACAAAACTGATCAATTTATTAGTATCATCAGCCAACTTATAGAATCACTTATAAAGATTAAGAACAGAAGCTGGCCCAACATAAAACCTTGAAGAACACTGCTTTTGTTACCTACATTCCCCAAAATGATCTATAACAATTCAGTACTACACATTGTCCTCTGCTACCCAACCATTTATTTTATCCAGTTAAAAATACTTCAACTATACCATACTGTGATGCTGCTTTTTCATTAGCATATCTTGTGGTACTTTGTTAAATGTTTTATTAATATTTAATTAAATAAATTATTCTAACTATCTCCCCTTTATCAACATAATTTGTAGCATACTCCATGAATTCCAAAAGGCTTGTCCAGCAAGATTTCAAACGTCAAAATCACTGCATTCACAGTCTGGTACAGGTGTCTGATTTACAAAGTGTGAAATGTCTGAAATTCGACTTCATTGTTTTCAACACATGCTCCGAATTTTTTAATATGGCTGCCAGAGGTTTAATATTTTGTTTGAGAAGCTTTTCTGGGATGTCGCTGGGTGTGTGTTCCCCCACGGGGGACTACCTCAAATCGTCGACAAGAAAATGGGTCAACAGGAAAAAATAGTCGACAGGACATTAAACAAAATTTTCATTTGTCCAAAACGTCGACACACTAAATCAACATGCCAAATGATCGACACCTACCAGATAGACACCTATCAGTCGATTATTCCACGAAGATCTTTATTAAAATCCTGTTATAGGGAGATTTTTAAAAAGTTAGCGAAAATCTTTAAGAATCTTATTTTCGTGGAACACTTGACTGTAAACAAATATAAGCTGGTATTAATAAACAAATGTAAATATTGCTAATACGTCTAATTTAATCACTCAAGTCAACTGATAAAATCAACATCAAATAAACTGTATGGTGGAAAAATAAAAATAATACAAAAGGTAATGTAAACTTTGAAAATACTTCACATCGATAATTCATCAATTAAAAATTAATCAGTAACCGCTGAAAATTCGAGTAAATTAAAAAGCGAATTCCGTAGCATTTGGTTGATTTAAAGGCAATTTATTATCAAAAACTGCTAAAAATAATGCAACGAGTAAATTTTATACAATACATTTGCATAGAAAGGTTAATAACGTATTAATTTAATATAAAGCCAAACTTTCCAATGTTTACACGCAACATTCATTGAAGATGTGATGTACTGAAAATTTAAGTTAGAAATTTCCATTTTCAATCTTTAATTTTCGCTGCAGAATGCCAAATATTGCTGTAGCAGCTTTTTAAGATCTTGATACGAGGAACAGTTTGCTTGAAGAATCTTCAAGATTTTTAAAGAATTCCTATAGTGGAACACTGTCTTAAAAAAGTAAATAAAATTGTATATGGTTAGACTAGCAGTGGTTCTCAACCTGTGGGGCGCGACCCCCAGGGGGGGCGCGAAGAAAAGTGAAAATCGAAATATATAAATGAAGTTGAGTTGAAAACTTTCAAAACAAAAACTCCCTTCCTATATTATATAAAAATTGTAAATAAATCCTTAAAATTTTAAAAATCCATTATTATAATGATTACATAATTACGATAATTAATTATTAACAGTGATTAATGAAAATTAACAAAGAAAAAAAACCAAACATTCTGAAAGAAAAACAAAAAAAAAGGAAATAATAAAATTATTACGCTAAAAATTAAACATTTACCTTACAGTTTACATGTTAAATGTAAATTCAAAAATTAGTTACTTCCTTGAGCGTGTCTTGCAGAGCAAAGCTTTTCATATGATGGAGATGTATTGGAAATCGATACCCATTAGTTTTCTTTCTATATTTAGCTGATATCTATATTTTGTTTTTAAGACAGCCACTGCAGAAAACCCTATTTTGGAAATGATAAAAGTTTGCGAAAAGCTCTTGACTTCAGTGCAGAGAATTCATTATGAACACCGGCCCAAAATTCAAATAGTGATTTAAAAGCAAATTGTTTTGATTTCACCGCTTGACGTGGTCTATAAATTTTCTTCTTCCATAGAAAGACCTTCAAGAACGTTTTCAAAGGCGTTTCTAACCCTGCACTTGTATTTTGCTAATATGTTGTCGTCATTTATAAAATATTATAAAATTCTTCCTCAGCATTGTTAAATGATTTTCAATAGTTGCATTTTCAATAGTTGCTAATATATATATTGATATGTTGCTCTTCTGACGTGTATGTTTTAACAAATTCATCCACATTTGTAAATATTTCTAATTTTCTTTCCTTTATTTTGGTGTTCCATAACCAATTTTCTACAAAAAGCATTTACTGTGTCACTCATCTGTAAGATATGTGTATTTGTTTATTGGAGTTTAAGGTTTAATATATTTAGTTTATCGAATATGTCCACTAAGTAGCTTAATTCCATCACAAATAAGGTGTCTCGAAACTTCTTCGATTCCTCGCAATTTTCCTTTTCCAAGAAGATTGCAATTTTATCTCTTAATTCGTAAACACGTCTTAGACAACTGCCCCGTGATATCCACCTTGTCTCACAGTAGAAGAGCAAACCTGAATGTTTCGCTCCCATGTCTTTGCAAATTGAAGAAAACAGTCTTGATTTTAAGGGTCTCATTTTTACGTAGTTCAACAGGTTGCAACTGTTGTTAATTCAATATTTAAATCAAGACTCATTTCTTTTGAAGAAAGAGCTTCCCTGTGAATCATTCAATGTATCCAGACACATTGTGGAGATTTTTCGCTCACAAGCGCTTGCGCACTGTTGAACCGTCCAGACATTGATCGAGCACCATCTGTGCAAATTCCGATAAAATTTTTCCATTGTATGTTTTATATAATCGTCCAACATTTTGAACAATTCAATTGCTGTGGCTTTTCTTCCTATTGGTTTGCAAAAACAATAGCTCTTCAACTGCTGTAAATCCGTCACAAAATCGAACATTAGCAATTAGATGACAATCCCTGTTGCTATCTGCTGCCTCGTCAAGCTGAATTGAGAAAAGTTTGTCGCAAAGCTTCGACAAAAGTTGTTGCTCCATGTTTCAAGATATATCGTTAATTCGACGACCAACAGTATCATTTGATAGCGTTATGCAAAGTAGTTTTTTGGCAAAATTATCTCCAAACATAGTTTCCACAATTTCAATTGCAGCTGGAAGAATACGTTGTTCTCCAAAGGTGTGAGTTTTTTTTTTGCACCTTGCTATTTTATAGGCAACTTTGTAAGAAACTAGTAAAGCTTTTTTTCATTTACAGACAAAGAGTTTTGAATATTAAGTTTTTGCTTTTCAAAAAAAAACATATATATATATATATATATATATATATATATATATATATTATATATAATATTATATATATTATATATATAATATATATTTATATATATAATATATATATATATATATATATATATATACATATCATTATATATTATAAATATATAAATATATATATATAATATATATATATATCTATATATATTATATATATATATATTATATAATATATATATATATATATATATATATATATAATATATATATATATATATAGTATATATTATATACTATATATATATACTAATATATATTAATAGATATCTATATAATATAGTATATATTATCATATAGTATATATTCTAATATAGTAATTGATTATATATAATAATATATATATATATATATATATAACTATATAATATATATATATATATATATATATATAAAATATATAATATATATATATATATATATATATATATAGTATATAAATAATATATATAAAATAATATATATATATATATTATATAATATATATATATATATATTATATAATAATATATAATTATATATATAATATATATATATATATATATATATATATATTAATATATATATTATATATATTATATAATTATATATATATAATTATATAATATATATTATATATACACGACGAAATAATTGGTAAGGGGGGCGCAAACAAAAATTGACATGGAAAAGTGGGGCACAAATACAAAAAGGTTGAGAAACACTGGGTTAGAGGATATTTTTGCTGCAGTTGTTGTCAGTAAGACGACTTCATTTAATTTTCTAAATTTTTGGCATTAACATATATAAAAATATGTAGAGGAATAAAATTGGTTTATCACGCAAATTACAAAAAAAAATTTAAAAGTTTTATTAAAAATAAAAATAAATAAATAAATAAAATAATAATAATAATAATAATAATAATAATAATAATAATAATTGTAATGCGATTGGTTGAAAAGATATTAGATAATTAATTCATAAACTGGTACTCTTCCAGCGTATAAACAAATCCTTTGGCCAGGCCCCCGTGACAATCCAACCAACTAACACTTTCTAAGATTCTCAAACCTATATTGTAACAGTATCCAGGCCTCCTGTTAAATGAGTTACCGGCCTGTGCAATACTACAGTGCAATTTTATACTTAAAAACTCACCAACGTATCTCTCTGAAGACCCTTCAAGTGAAACAACGGTTGAGCCGAGTTCGTTGCCGCGTTAAATGTGAAAACCGTGCATGTCAATATTATTCTGTATCAATGAATAAACCTGTTTAATGATCAGTGTTTTGATCATGAAACCAATGTCTTTAAGACGGCTAAAATAATAACTACTTGATAACTTTGAATAAATGAGAAATGTAAATTAATTTTTGTAAAGACTCAAGAAACTATTTGTAATAAATTTAAAAATATGCTTTAATAAGAAAAAAAGAAATGAATATGTACTGCTCTGTTACAACACTTAAGTTTTATAATCCATGAACATGCAGTTAGATGTCCGTAGATATCCACATACATGCGCACTGAATATATAGAACCTCAGTACTAAATACCGGAGTTATTATAATTTTATGCGTTTGAAAATGTCCCTTGCAATAACAGATCAAACGATCCATGAGCACTATATTACCATGCAGTATGGTACATTTTGTATGTGCCACGAAATGTGTATATGCAGAACAACTGTTAATCAAGTAACAAAATGCTCTAATATTAAATTATACAGATCCTCGCCCATAAATATGTTATATATAAATTTATAAATAATTTATATTCAAGAATGTATATAAATAAACAAATTATATAAAGAAATATACAGATTGACATGATTTGATAAGAGATAATAAATCTTTACTTGAAAATTTAAATGAATTTGAATTTTAACATGAAGACGTCGATTTTTCCAGTGTGTACAAAACAAATGCAAAGACCAGCTGACATTCTAAAACAGCTGTTACTATCCAAATGCAAAGAGTTGCCTATTAGTGATTTAACAAATTTTAATTAGACAAGAAAAATGTGACTTTGACAATTATTCGATATATTAAATTTAATTAAAATATTAAATTGATAAACGTTTTATATTTACCAACACCATATAATATTTCGATACTTCAAGAAATAAGATTTCAATAACACACACAAGCTTACCTGCAGTAATATCTAGCAACTATTCCAATGCAACACACTTTACAAATGCATATTCTGCAGACGACGCTTTGAAATAGCAATGCATATAATAATTACAATATAAACACAATTACTTTAAAACACATACTTTAACTAATTACTCTTATCTTTACAATAAAAATAAATAATGCATAATTTTCCAGCATCGAAATTAGTATCAACCTATTAAATTTAAAAACATCATATTACATTTTACTTTGTCAATAATGACACAAAAACAAAACACGTCTTGGATACAAAAATATACACACTACAAATAATTAAAATTGATCGGAACATACGAGGGCGTTAAGAGCTACCAACTATATATATACAACTTGGATTAACAACAATGAAAGCGAAAAAGATCAAAATATTCTCATTTTTACTATTTATATAAATTACAGTAATTTAGATTACGCCTTCTTATCCAATCACAATCCTTAAAACAATAAATATAATGATGTATATATTTATCAATTAATTTAGTAAGACAAATATATACCAGACATTTAGAGAGAATGAGAGATTGGTATTTCTTGTAAAATCGTACTTCTTCTCAAGAAATGACAATCTTTCATTGAAATCAAAATAAAAAGCTAACAAAAATTGAAGATTGTGCGCTGCCACACTTTACAAAAATAATGGCATTTATTCAAATAAATATTTATTTATATATATAAAAATCATTATATATATTATATATATATATATATATATATAATATATAATATATATATATATATTATATATATTATTTATATTATATATATAATATATATATATATATATAATATTATATATATAATATAATATATAAATATAAAGTAATACGTAGTATCCCTTTTTAAATGCTTTAAAATATTAATAATAATAATAATAATAA
The DNA here is from genome assembly GCA_015478945.1 of Trachelipus rathkii. NCBI lineage: Eukaryota > Metazoa > Arthropoda > Malacostraca > Isopoda > Trachelipodidae > Trachelipus > Trachelipus rathkii. The sequence goes on from JABUQX010087132.1 coordinate 19,137, forward strand.
TAATAATAATATAAATAAAATAATAATAATAATAATAAAATAATAATAAAATAATATAAAATAATAATAATATAATAATAATATATGAATAATAATAAATAATAAAGCTTTGTCAACAACGACCAGACAATCCAGAGTTTTGAAAAATAAGTTTAAAAGATGTAGTTCATCATTGGTTGTTGTTTTTATTCTTATAGATACAAACATAATGTTACAATAGTTTTGACTGACCTTTGCGCATACATCAAATATATAATATATAAGACAGAAAAATGTAAATATTGCAATGGCAACTCTGAGCCTTTAACCTTAAATACATACATGAAAGTAATGGTATATAAATTATCATGTACCAGCTGCATTAAAATAAAAATAAATAAATAAATAAAATAATAATAATAATAATAATAATAATAATAATAATAATAATAATAATAATAATAATAATAATAATAATAATAATAATAATAATAATAATAATAATGCAAATCCTATCGCCAATTTCGTAAGGCTCAAAGGATATTAAAAATTCATCAGCTTTTTTAAAACATTAATTTAGTGGTTTATAAAATATTGGAATTTATCACGTAATATTTTAATTAATTGAACTAATTCAAGGATATTTACTGTTTCACACACACACACATCACACACACACACACACACACACACCTTATATAAAATATATAATATACATATTATATATATATAATATATATATATATTTATATATATATATATATATTATAATATATATATATATAATATATATAATATATATAGTATATATTATATAATTTATATAATATATAATAATAGGTCAGCATCCCAAAAAGGCCAGCATGTAAACTAAAAAAACATAAA
>JABUQX010087132.1:30000-65074 GCA_015478945.1 Trachelipus rathkii
TGTTATTAAAATATAAAATGGAATTAGTTATTAAAATATAAAATGAAATTAAGACATTTTAAAAAATTGCAATTAATAATCTTTTGATTTACTTTTTTCAGTTGCCTTCAAAATGTATGATCTTGATGACGATGATAGAATATCACGTGAAGAATTATTGGCTGTCTTGAACATGATGGTTGGGGAAAATATTAGGTAAGTGCAATTATACATTGTTGACTTTTAATACTTCAAACATATTTATTTGTTTTATTAACAATTTGCTTGGGTACTTTTTTATGTATTTTTCAAACTATTACTAAACTTTTGTATGCTTTGAGACTAGTTTGATTTTAATTCCAACAGTGTAAAATACCTTTGTTTAAGATGAAAAAGAATAATAATTGGAACAAATAATAACTTACCTTTCTTCAATTTAAGAAAAAGAAAACATTTTTTTCTAAAATTTATTCCCCATACATATTAAATATATATCATTTATATATTCTACAAAATAAAAATATATTACAAAATTAACTAGAATCTTTAAGGTTGAAACCAAAAACATTACTATTTTTTGAAAATATTGTTGTTTAGATTTGCGAAATAATATAAAAAAAGTATATTTTATTTTTAATGGAAATCGGTCTTAAATTTTCACTATTTATCAATGGGATAAATTTCAAATGAATCAACCTATTTTTTATTTTTAATATATATATATATATGTGGTGGTATATATATATATATATATATATATATATATATATATATATATATATATATATATATATATATATATATATATATATATATATATATATATATATATATATATTTTCTTTCTTTTCTTCATCTTCCTCTTTTCCCCAAGACTGGGGGTAAGGTGCGTGTCATGCATCGAAAAAGAAAAGCAGTAGAAGAATATGACAAAAGTCGAAAAGAAAGCCCAGCCTTACCGCCCCCTCTGTACCATTAATTAGTGAGAACTCGTCACAGACAGAAAATCCACCCTAGAGCTTCACAGGACCGCGACGGACATTCACTATGGTAAATCGTCAATGTAAGGGTTCATCCCTTACCCATGTGGGCCACAACCATGCCCCACAAACTCCCGCCATTCACTCCTATTATGCACCTTTATTCTCGCCTCTGCCAAACTCACATTTCTCTCCTTCAGACATTCGTTTACTGACTCAATCCACTTTTTCTTCGGTCAACCAGCCGGTGATTCCCAACACACCGCCACTATACACCCGGCTTAACCAACTGACTACTCTTCATTCATCCCTTTCCACATGACCAAACCATCTCAACATACTTTTCATTTAGGAACTCACTTACCCAATGAGTAAAATCACCAGCTACAACTCTCTCTTTGTCAGTAAATTCCTCATTTTATCACCTTTATCACACCTATCAAGCGGATATATATTTGGAGATACATCACTATATATATATATATATATAAAGAGTATATATATATATATATATATATATATATATATATATATATATATATATATATAGGTATATATTATATATATATATATATCAACATTATTTTTCTTTTTTTTTTTTTTCCCCAAGACTGGGGGTAAGGTGCGTGACATGCATGGAAAGAGTAGTAGAAGAATATGGCACAAGTCGAAAAGAAAAAGCCCATTCTTGCCGCCCCATCTATACCTATTAGTGAGAGAACCTGTCGCTGTCAGAAAAATCCACGCCTATTCATGGGACCGCGGATGGACCCCTCACTTCATGGTAAATTGCTCGGCGGTTCATCCCTAGCTCCAGGGCCACACCATACTCACAAACCCCAGTCACTCCATTATGCACCTTTATTCTCGCCTTTGCCAAACTCACATTTCTCTCATTCAGACTTTCGTTTACTGACTCAATCCACTGTTTCTTCGGTCTCCCAGCCGGTCGATTCCCAACACACACCACTATACATCCGCTTACCAACCGACTGTCATTCATATCCACATGACCAAACCATCTTCAACGTACTTTCATATTTATTCCCTCTTCCATTTACCCCACATCACACAACTCTTTGATACGTTCATTCCTCATTTATCAATTTTCTACACCCAACACGCCCCTAAGATTTCTCCAACACATTGAACTTAGATCTATACTCCTATTCCAGACCATGTCTCACTACCATACATTAACACAGGTAACAACATAAACGCATGTAAGACCCTAGCGCACTCAAGACTTGTCCCTTTACATCCACCAACGATTTAATTGCACCAGCCATCTTCCTGCCATTCACAACTTTCCTATTACACTCTGCATCATCCTCGTTCCCTTTTCATCCAACATATATCCTGTAAATATTTAAACTCAGACACCTCTGTTCCAGTTGCTCACCACTAACATAACTTCACACCCGTGAAGTGTCCTCACCAACTACCATAACCTTACTCTTACATTCACTTTCAAACCCTCCTACACACCCTGCCAAACGTCTCTTTCAGATTCGTAACACAAAACCAAATCATCCTCATATAATAAGTAGGGCACCCTCTCTCTCTTTCATTTAGGGGGGGACACCTTCCCCTTTCTGCCTCCCATGCATTTTGGAATACATTTCCTGATCCAGTACAAATCTGAACAAACTGAAGAAGACATAACACAATCCCTGCCTTATCCAGATATATATATATATATATATAGAAAGAAAGAGTATATATATATAGCAGCAGTATATATATATATATATATATATATATATATATATATATATATATATATATATATATATATATATATATATATATATATGTATATATATATATATATATATACTGGAAATTAAAATACAATCCTCTTTCTACTGAGCTTTTATTGATAAGTAGATATTTGTAGTCAACTGTAAATTTTATTTCTCATCTTAAACCTTTTTTTAGTTAAGTTTATATATCTCCATAGCTAATAATTTGTGAAACGAAATAAATAGAATTTATTTACTTGGTCCATTGAAAAGCGGGACTTTAAAAGCCAACTAAATGGCTTGTAGATCATTCTTTTTGATTTATTTTTTTTTAAAAATTTCACAAGGTTTGAAACTGGGACAAATAAGGTTATTCTTTTAAAGGTAGAGATGACTCCACTTTGCATTACTTGCTTAGTTTTGAAAATCAATTAGCCCACAAGAAATAGGTGCTAAGGAGGTTGCCTTTGAGCAACTGACCTCTAATCACTCGTATAACAAATTGGGGCTAACAAAATATGGTTGTTTTCAGTATCTCAAAAATTCGATTTTCATTTTTCTACTTGATACAATTTTCTACACACCTGAAATAATTTTGAAAATGCCCAACTTTGAACCATCTTTTTGTAATCGTTATCTTTTATTTTTTAAATCATTTAATTTAACAAATTTTTGTTTCGAAAAAGATAGGTGTTCTCTGGCACCTTCAGAATTTCTGTTCCACCTGTTGTTTGATCTAAAAAATGACACTGACCTTCCTTGAATGTACTTATTGCAGTCTCTTTTAAGAACTTGTGTGACTTTCCACATAATCTAATTCATTCTTTGAACCCAGACTCTACCAATATGCTCATCCCTGTACACTGCCAGTTTAGTTTATAATACACTTTCTTCCCTCTTTTGATTTTTAAGTTTATTGTATTGAGGCATGTCCACTCTACTCTGGATGGTTATTTGGGTAATACTCATACTCCTGTGGCCGTTCTGTAAATTTTGGCTCTTTCCTACTAGGGGTAAAAAAGTGGACCTACTTTTTTAAAAGGGTGAACTCGAAGATTTTTGACTTAAACTCGCTAACTCATTGATTCGGATCGTCCAATTGCGGGCATCATTGGGATTACAAAATTACTTGGGGTTGCTGTTCTTTATAAACTATTTGCACATCTATTTTAGGAATAGCAAGTGACTCGTTTTTCTACACAGTCTGTTCAGATTTGATCCTCAGACTTGAATCAATAATCTGGTTCATCTTGACCAATGTATTTATTGATCTTTTGACAAATCTATGCTCTCAGGAAATCATGAATTTTCCTTATTTTATTTTTTTCTCAATTTAATTTTTTTTTTTTTTTTTTTTTGAGAAATTGCTTTCAAAAATATTTTACTTTTAAAGAGAAAAACCGATCCATTGAAATATATAGATGCAAATATATGGTGTAAGATATATAGGTATATATATATATATATATGAAAATATAAAATATATATATATATATAAGAAAGTATATATAAGTATATATATGTGTATATATATATGAATGTACTCGTGGTGCAGGAGGTTGAGTCGCCGCTCTCATACGAGAGACGCTGGTTCAAATCTCCGCGTAGCAGTTGGAGTTTCATCTACCTGGTGCAAGAATTAAAACTCGACTGTGAACACGTTGCGGCGCCGGCCTTAAAGTTCGATTTCCGGTCCTCTGCATAGGGGATAAAGCACTGTTAAAAGGTAGTTTTATATATATATATATATATATATATATATATATATATAGAAAGAGTATATAGTATATATATATATATATATATATATATATATATATATATATATATATATATATATATATATTGCAGTAATTGGAACTGTGATAGTCAATGGTAGATATACTTGATATTTACTTTAGTTTTCTGTATTTTCAGTGACGAGCAGTTAAACAGCATTGCGGAACGTACAATTTTAGAAGCTGACAGAGATGGAGACAGAATGATAAGCTTTACAGAATTCTGTGCAGCATTGGAGAGGACCGATGTTGAGCAGAAAATGTCCATCAAATTCTTGAAGTAGATTTAAATTATTAAACTATATAATTACATACATAACTTTAAATATTTTCAAATCTTAAGAGTATTTTGTCTATATCTTCTTTTTTTTTTCTTGTTAACATTCCGTGCCAAATATGAGCACACAAATCTTTTATTCTGAATACTATTCCACATGCCTTACAAAAATATGAACCAAGGTCAGCTGTGATTGCTAATATATCTATCCTTGTTTATTTTTACTCAAATTCTTTTACATTTTGCACTATTTGATAGCTTATAAGAAAATCTTACAAAGACTCGTGCAAAATTTTTATTTAAAGTATATTATGTAAATTAGATGTTTAATATATATATATATATATATATATATATATATATATTAAGAAAGAAAGAGAGAAAGAGTGGTAAAATATATATATATATATATATATATATATATATATATATATATATATATATATATATATATATATATATATATATATATATATATATATATAATGGTAATGAAATATATATTTTAGCAAGAATATTTTATTTTATCAATAAACATATATACATAGGAACGGTTATCAATGACTTTAATTACCATGGTAACTTTATCTTTGTTCATAAAAATTGATCTGACTAAAGCAATAGGAACATTCCTTGAATAGAAACTTCCAAAAGACTGAAATAGATAATACTGAGGTAGTTTTTAGTTCACTTTCGTAAAGTATTCTTTGGATCCATCAGGATTTGGTTTTATGGTTGGAGAATCTGGTTGCCAATTAGCAGGACATACTGAAGTAAAAAAATAAAAATCAAGGTCAAACTATTTGTAACTCAATGAAGCTTTTAATAGTAATATGTAACATTATATCTAAAGACATTGAAAAGTTACGGTGACGTTTATATGCATGATTAAACAAGTGGTGGTAAGACTTTACAGCAAGGTTTGGAAACCTTTCTAAATGTGGTGTGTCAGTACACCAGGATCCTAAAAATGTTGCAGTTTTCTCCATAAATAAAAAAAAAGTTAAGGTTTTATTTTAAACAAAAATAATAAATTCAATACACAAAATTTTATGATACTAAGTATATATACGGGTATTTTACACAATGCAATCATTTGCTACGCAATGTATCTTGCACACCACTCAGGGATGCTGACATTTTAATTACTACGTCATCACCTTTTCAACGTTAAGGTCGACATAATGTACTAAAGGACTGTTTAATCGAGTCTTTAAATGAAATTTAACAAAACTTAATTTATTAGGTTCAAATTTTAATTAAAATTACGTTGCAAACAACGTAATTTAAATACAGTGATTTGTCTACATGAGTTTTTGGATTATGGTTAAAAGTATTAAAAAGAAATGGCTGGCTGGTGGTGCATTGCGATTTTTTGATTTTTTAAGAAACAACATGTGAATGTTAATATAAACTGGACATGGCAGGGGAACTATACTACTGGCGGGTTCAGAAATCCGGTTAATATCGCGAAAAATTATTGTTGTATACCTCTACGGACTTATAAATTATTCGATTATCTAAATTTATATTTCTGACTTCTGCGTGATTTCAATGTTTACCCGTTAACTAGCATAGGGATTTTCTATCAATAACAAACTTGAGCAGAACAGTTATTACTGCAGTTTAAACTCCGTTTTCCTGATTGTCTTGGAAATAAGCCTGAAACACAACCTTTTTTTTAACATATGGTTCTTTGACTTATACCACTACATAGACTGACCGTATTTCATAGAGACAAAAACCGTAAATTGGGATGGCAAAAACGGTATTGTGTGTTCCTCATTACCAGTACCAATAAAATAATCTGCCTTTTCAGCTGAATTTCAAGTTTTTACTACACATTATTTTTGCAGTCTTTTGCAAGCACCAAAATTGGTGATTGTGTTAATATACACAAAACAATTTTGTCACTTATTTCCTTCAACATAGCACACTGTAGGTTGGATGTATCACCAAAAAAATAAATTCTATAATTTTTTCTTTTACACCACAATTTGGTAAAAAGTACTATCGCACAACGATTGGGAAAAGCTTCAAGCATTTAAACCGACTGGAATGCTTTTTGTTTTATTCAAGCCCTCTAATACTTCTCTCACCATCTATAAAGATAAAACTTTGGTAATTATTGCTTATGATTTGGGGTGTGCTGAAGAAAATTGATTTATAAATTTCCTATAAAGTTTGTCGTTTAATTATTTTGAATTCTTTCTGGAGATAGTCATTAAAACCCGTTTCGTCACTTTAGCACTGCAAAGATAGACTAGGCTTTATAAATGAAGACATAAAACTTTAAAAAATGTGAAATTTAAACCACCGGCATTGAATAACCAAGGTACCGGTAAGCACACACCCACACAGACAAAACAAAGATTAACACTACGTCAGAACAGAACCTGCGTCTGGGACGTGCCAGTGCTGTCAAAACGTATTTTTTATTGTTTCTGAATAATTTAACGCAGATATTAATACTTAGTGTCGAACAATGTAACTCTATAGTTACTGGTATCTAATTAATAATTAGTTTTAATAATTAATAGTTACTGGTATCTAATCATATTTATTTACGATTACAGATTTTGAATAATAATTTGTGATTGATTAATATACAACATATTTATAGTTTTTATTAAAAACGGAACAAAATTGACATTTTTAATATAACTAAAAAAAAGTTATTGTCTCTGCGTATCATATTCTTCCTTTAAGTCTTCTGCAGAAAAAATTCCAGTACGTTAGGTTCATCTCAAAACGATAGGAGATGTAAATAGGGAGCTGTACCAACTGCTCGAGTTTCTTACGAGCAGAGATTTTGAAGGAAAGTTCACCAGAAAAAAACTGGTTGTGATGAACATTAAAATTATTCATAATGAAGGTTTCAGAGAAAAGAAATTACAATAAATTCCATTGTCGAATTTAGATAATTGAAAAATTTAAAAGTCTGCAGAGTTAGATTCATAATTTGCTTATCTACTCTTAAAAGAAAAATCATATTTAAAAAGAACATTATAATTCACATCTAAATTCTTTCTGAATTTTTTAAAACAATGTTCTAAATCTATAGAATTCTACTCGAAAATCGCTTACATTTGATTTGTATTTAAAAGTTTTTGAGTATTTTTCAGTAAATTTTCCCGTAATTCTTTCGAATACCACAGGAAATTAATAATTAATTTTAAACCAAACCAGAATTTTAATAGCAGAATTTTTATTTGCTTATTGTGGTTTAATTTGGTAAAGAATTTCTTTTTGCCTTTAATAATAATAATAATAAAAATTACTAACCTTCTCCATGTTCCTCAACAAATTTGAAAGCTTTTAGCAACCTGAGTGTTTCATCTACAGATCGACCAACAGGAAGATCGTTTACACTTAAATGCCTAATAATGCCTTGCGGATCTATAAGAAACAATCCTCGAAGAGCGATTCCGTCATTTTCGAGCAGAACGCCATAATCTTTGGATATTTTTTTACTAAAATCTGCCAGCAATGGATAAGCTAAACCACCAAGACCACCGCTCTGTTATATATATATATATATATAGTATATATATATATATATATATATATAATATATATATATATATATATAGTATATATATATATATATATATATATATATTATATATTTATATATATATATATATATATATATATATATATATATATATATATATATATATATATATATATATATATATATATATATATATATATATATATATATATCAGAATTTAAAAATATAAAAAATTAAAAGAAAGGTAAAATGACACAGTTTGAACACTGAGATTTCTAATTATAGAGTATATATAGCAGCAGAGTATATATATATATATATATATATATATATATATATATATATATATATATATATATATATATATATATATAGTATATATATATATATATCTATATATCTACATACCTTATGATATATATATATATATATATATCTTCTTCTTCTTCTTCTTCTTCTTCATCCTCCTTTTTCTTCCCAAGACTGGGAGTAAGGTGCGTGACAAGCATCGGAAAAGAAAAGCAGTAGAAGAATATGCAGGTAAAGTCGAAAAGAAGCTCAGCCTTACCGCCCTCTGTACCTATTAATTAGTGAGAACCCGTCGCAGTCAGGAAATCCACCCAAGAGCCTCTACGGACCGCGACGGATCCTCACTATGGTAAATCGTCAAGTGTAGGGTTCATCCCCTGGCCCAGGTGGGTCACAACCATACCCCCTCACAAAACCCCGCCATTCTCTTCTATCATGCACCTTCTTCTCGCCTCTGCCAAACTCACATTTCTCTCCTGCAAACATTCCTTTACTGACTCAATCCACTTTTCTTCGGTCTCCCAGCCGGTCGGTTCCCAACACACTCACCACTATACATCCGCTTAACCAACCGACTATCATTCTATCCTTTCCACATGACCAAACCATCTCAACATACTTTCAGTTTTATTCTCTCTCGTTTACCCCTTTCTTCACACCACACAACTCTCTATACGTTCACTCCTCATTTTTATCAATTCTTCTCACACCTAGCACGCCCCCAAGATTGTCCATCTGAACACATTAAATCTTTAGATCTATACTTCTTATTCCAGACCATAGTCTCTCACTACTATACAATAACACAGGTAACAACATACCCTAATATATATATAGCAGTTATAGCAGAAGAAAGATATATATATATATATATATGGTATATATATATGGTATATTTGTAAGAAAGGGAAAGTATATATATATATATATATATATATATATTTCTTTCTTTCTTCATCTTCCTTTTCTCCCCCCAAGACTGGGGGTAAGGTGCGTGACATGCATCGGAAAAGAAATGCAGTAGAAGAATATGACAAAAGTCGAAAAGAAAGCCCAGCCTTACCGCACCCTCTATACCTATTAGTGAGAACTCGTCGCAGTCAGAAAATCCACCCTAGAGTTTCACGTTACTGCGACGGACCCTCACTATGGCATATTGTCAGTGTAGGGTTCATCCCTTGGCCCAGGTGGGCCACAACCATACCCCTTCACAAAATCCCGCCATTCACTCCTATTATACACCTTTCCTCTCGCCTCTGCCAAACTCACATTTCTCTCCTCCAGACATTCCTTCACTGACTCAATCCATTTTTTCTTCGGTCTCCCAGCCGGTCGATTCCCAACACACTCACCACTATACATACGCTTAACCAACCGACCATCATCCATTCTTTCCACATGACCAAACCATCTCAACGTACTTTCATTTATTCTCTCATTTACCCCTTTCTTCACACAACACAACACACTAATACGTTCATTCCTCATTTCATCAATTCTTCTCACACCTAACACACAGTTAAGATTGTTCATCTGAACACATTGCACTTTATATCTATACCTCTTACTCCAGAGTATAGTCTCACTACTCTATATTAACACAGGTAACAACATACCCTCATGTAAGACCCTAGCGTACTCAAGACTTAGTCCATTTACATCCACCAGCGATTTAATTGCACCAGCCACCTTCCTGCCATTCACAACTTTCCTAATACACTCTGCATCATCCGTTCCCTTATCATCCAACATATATCCTAAATATTTAAACTCAGACACTTGTTCCAGCTGCTCACCATCTAACATAACTTCACACCGAGTGTTGCTCTCACTCACAACCATAACCTTACTCTTATCTACGTTTACTTTAAAACCCCTCCCTTCACACACCTTGCCAAATCTCTCTACCAATCCTCTCAAACATAACACCTTCTAAAAGGTTAGCCCATATCTTATCTGAATGCTTCCACACTAATAGTAACTATTTTTTCCTATCTCCAAGAACTGAATATTCTTCACAACATTTAAATTTGTTATGCAATATTAGGGTTATTTATAATGTAAGGACATTTTTTTTATTTAGCTTTTTATTTATTTTTGACTGAATATTCATTTCGCCATCCAAATTTTGTTTTTGACATTTAAAATATGTATGAGCCAGGATCCATCCATAGAGTTGATTTTTCAACCCAGTGTGGTCGCTTCTTTGTGGGCAGTGGTGGATCCTGTACATAAACTAAATATTATATATATATATATATATATATATATATAGAAGAGAAGAGAGATATAAAAAAATATATATATATATATATATATATATATATATATATATATATATATATATATATATATATATAGAGAGAGAGAGAGAGAGAGAGTGAGAGAGAGTAGATGAATGATTTTAAAATACCTTCCTGGAGTATTAATCCAAGCTAGATGAGAGTAATGAGAGTCAGTGCAGAAACTCCAATAATTGCTTCACAATTGAGTTCCTTAAATTCTTCTATTCTTTCACTGTAGGCGATTAGCTCAGTAGGGGCAATATTAAATGGCTGTGCAAAATATAAATATATATATATATATATATATATATATATATAGTATATATATATATATATATATATATATATATATATATATATATATATATATATATATATTAGAGTTGTGTGGTGTGAAGAGGTAAATGAGAGAATAAATGAAAGTATATTGAGATGGTCTGCCCACCCAAATCCTGAATGGTAATCGGTTAGTTAAGCGATGTGCAGCGGTGAGTGTGTTGGGAACCGACCGGTTGGGAGACCGAAGGAAAAGTGGATTGAGTCAGTAAAGGAATGTTTGCAGGAGAGAAATGGGAGTTTGGCAGAGGCGAGAAGAAAGGTGCATGATAGGAGAGAATGGAGAGGTTTTGTGAGGGGTATGGTTGTGGCCCTTCTGGGCCAGGGGATGAACCTTAAACTTGACAATCTTACCATAGTGTGGATGCGTCGCGGTCCCATGAAGCGTTAGGGTGGATTTTTTTCCGATTGCGACGAGTTCTTACTAATTAATGGTACAGAGGCGGTAAGGCTGGGCTTTTCTTTTCGACATTTGTCATGTTCTCCTACTGCTTTTCTTTTCCGATGCTTGTAGCGCACCTTACTCCCAATCTTGGGAAAAAAAAGATAAAGAAAGAAAGAAATATATATATATATATATATATATATATATATATATATATATATATATATATATATATATATATATACTAGGAGATATAAGGTATATATATATATATATATATATATAAAAGGCTCTAAGAATCATAACAGGATGCGCATCAACAATAACACCTACACGAAGAAATCAAAATTCTACCCATAGACACACACCTGGACATGATAGGCACACAATTCTTTTCCAAAACCCAAACACCCGAATAACCATGCCACATTGCACTCTCTAACCCCACCCACAACAGACTCAAACAACCTTCTCCTTCACCAACTCTATATTACAAACAAATTCTGAACAACATTCCACCTCCATCAAACAACACAACATGCACCATACAAATCCACACGACACTAACAGAAAACTACTTAAGACGCAGACTACCAAACAACATTTTAAACAAACAAATACCAGAAATAGCACCAGAATTCAACTCACTACCAAGAACCAGTCAGTCATCCTTGGCCAAGCTAAGATGCTGCCACCACCCTAACTTACAATATTACAAACACAGATTCAACCTAACCAAACCACCACAAAACATCTGTCAAAACTGTAACCAGATTCCGGAGGACACATCCCACTTCTTTCTCTCCTGTTTATCCAACTCTCAACACAGAACAACATGGAACATTTCATCCCTGGAGGAGACCGGTGGCGTCGGCGGGGTACCTGGACGCGGTATGGCCCCTCGAATGATGGGGTGGTCAGGAGTGAGAAGGTAGAAGGAATGTATATATATATATATATATATATATATATATATATATATATATATATATATATATATATATATATATATATATATATATATATATATATATATATGTGACAAACAAACAACACATCTCTCTCAAAACATATTCACACATACTTTACTCAGCAATCGCCCACCAAATCACCTTATAAACTCTCGCCCCCAAGAAATATCAGCAACACAGAATACTCTCCCACGAGAGATACAAATCTCACTATCTAAATTGAGATCTGGGCATTACCCAGGCCTCCAGGAATTCAGGCACAGGTTTCAACTCCAAGATGCAACCTCTCCATTCTGTCGAATATACCTAATAGATGCTGAAACAACCGATCACCTCCTACAGAACACTCCAGATTTCCTCTCTGAGAGACCTGTGGCGTCGCCCGGTGGAGGTCGCTAGGTTTCTGGAAGTGGCATGGACCCCCCAAATAAGAGGGGCCCAGTGGCAATGAATAATAACAATAATAATAATATATCAGTGATGTACAGAGTCCAGGTTTTAAGGCTGAGCCCTAAGTCCGAGTCAAGTTCAAATCCATGTCTAAGCTATTTCAAATCCTATTATAATAAAAATATAATAAATTATTATATCAGGTATTCTTTTGCATATAATAAATTATATAATAATAATAATAATAATAATAATAATAATAATAATAATAATAATAATAATAATAAAATAATAATAATAATAATAATTTAAACATTTTTAAATCACAAAGGATAAGGCAAATTTAGATTGTGTATGTAAAATATTGCTTAAATAAAAAAAATTACTGGTTAAATAAATAACCTAGCAAGAGGCATTCAAGAAATGAATCAAAATTAGTTTTCCTCCTGAAACTTTCAATTATCAAAATAGAAAATACAGGTACCGCTAAATTAAATTACATTAAAAACTTGAAATGGAATGTGGATTCACTCAAGATAGCACCCACAGTCTTTTATCTTCTAAGATGATAAAGGATCTTTTTATGGAATGGCCACCATTAACACAATATTTTTCTTGTTTGATGAAGTTGATTTTGTAATTTGGTTTTCTGATCCATGTCTTCATGTTTCCGTTGAAATGATTCAGAAAGCTTTATAATAACTAGTGAAATGATCAGAGACCTGTGGTTTTAATTTTTAAGTTAAGGTAGCAAAACCAATTGTGCCATCTTCATGAGGTCTCAGAAATGATCATCCCCATATAATCATGCATGGGAAGGAATCCAAACACACAATTTCATAAAATAAAAATGAAAATAAAAAAATATATTATATTTTGATCAATAGTTACCTCACAATGTAAATGTTAAATATATTAAAGGTAAAGCTGAGAAACTGGTGGTACTTTAACATATTTAGGGAATAAGATTTGTATGTCAGATGGAAGAATTCTATCACACCTTTCTAAATCTATTGTGTGGTCAAGAATAGATTTATTTTTTTTACTTTCTCTCAAAGATAAATGCATAATCCTTCATCACTAACATAACCAGGAAAGTAGACTGACTGTTGGAGCTATCTGTTGCATGTAGAAAAGTATGCTGAAGCTGATAATGTTATTAACAATAAAAGAAAATGTATGGGGGTTTAAATATGTACTGTGGGTGCAAGATTGTCAAAATATAATCTAACTAGATTTTTTTTTTATTAAATATTATACCTATTATTCTTCTCCTAAATTTGAAGACTTGTTTTGCATAGATATACTGAAAAATTCTCTAAAGATTTAAATTTGTCCCAGATAACTGCCATTACCCCTAAACTTATAATAACTTCAGTAATTTACTTTTTACAGATAAAATATTTACTAAGTGTTTCGATTAAATATATGTATATAAATTGAATATTTATCTAGCATATACATTACATCTAAATTATATAATGATAACTTCAGTAATGTTTACTTTGGTTACAGATAAAAAACATGTCCAAAACGAAACAATACCTATAATATTCTTAATATATCTTATATACTTATAGAAGCAATAGTATAGTCTATATACTACCATATATTAAGCTAAAAAATCTAAAGAACTGTTATACTGTTTAAAATTTCTATTGAACAGAGACATCTGCGTCTTGTCCAGCGTACTTATATAATGTGTATATATTCTAGCCCAAAGGCTAAAACGCTGGCTAGGGTAGTATTTTCCACTATAAGGATTATTTTGTACCGCCGAGAAAATCCTGCGGAAAACGGGTAAAAAAGTCACGGAGAAAAACAAACAAGAAACAAAAAAAAAACAAAAAAAAACTAAACAAACAAACAAAAGGATGCCGTAAAAAAAATTATTATAATTTTAATTATCATTATTTTCATAAAATATATAATGGCATACATATATATATATCTATACTATATATATATTACTAATATTATATATATATACTATATACTATAATAACCTATAATAGTATATTATTATATATTTCATGTTTCCTACCATTAATATATATATATATATATATATTATACATATATAATATATTACTACTATCTTTAATACCTATAAACCACTCACTCAGTTCGAGAGTATATACTATATATCTTATTATTATACTCACTTATATTATACTTACTAATATATATATTATTTATGATATTGATCATATTATTATTTTGTACTATATAATTTCTTTATTTTCCTATCCTATAATTAATTAATTATCCAGGATCTTTCTTGGAAACTCAATGCATTTGCTTTTAGTACATTCACCACGCTTTCTTTTTTATTCTTTTAAAACAACCTTTTTAACTTTTTGTTTCCACCGACTGCACTGTTAGCATTCTTTACCTTCCTACTTTTTGTTCTCACCCACAACTTTCTTTTGCACTGCTAGCAATTCTTCCAGATTTATTCAGTTCAACTGTTCACATTCAACTGATTTACTTGCGAGCGTTCTTACATAATTATCCTTATTAACTATTGTTCATAAACTCTCTCGTTAATTTTTCAAACTCCTTCCTCTGTATCACTTCCTCTCCATCCTAGTCCCAACTACTGTATTTACATAGAACAACATAATAGATCCGATATCCATTCCTAACCCCTCACGATGATTTAAAATCCAACAGCATACTTCAAACAATCTTTTCAACCAAGCCATACAATCAATCATACTTCACTTTTCGATACATCTCTACTACAAACCATAACTCTAGTAACTTATTGGATACTCTTGTGTTTAAGAAAAGTATTACATAACACAAATAACTCTCTCCTCACAGAATCAATCACTAACCTACCATACTCATTTTTCCTGACAAATGACCCGCTCCCCAAAACCACCTGTTTATACCATCCCTTACAGTCAGATCATATCATATATATATATATATATATATATATTATTAATAATATAATATATAATATATATATATATATATATATATATATATATATTATTATATATATATATATTATATATATATATATATATATATATATATATATATATATATAATAAAATATAAATAAAATATATAATATATAAATATAAATATAGATATAAATATAATATATAATACATACCGCTGGTATATATAAAATCCGTATTAATAGTCAATATTTAGGCGTAGAAGGGGTATTGGTACTACCGTATAATTTAAAACATCTTTAATATACATAAAAAGAGGTAATTTTAAAAAAAAAAACAAAAAAAAACATTTTGTTTTAAAAAAAAAAAACTTAAAAAAAAACAAAAAAAAAAACGTTTTTTTCACAACCCTAATCAGGAGTAGTAGAGTTGAGGAAGCCTGACCATATACTACACAGCCATAGTCCAGCTTCGACCGGATTAGGGCGCTGTAAGGGAGAGTGAAGGTGCACTCAGTTACTAAAACCCACAAGGGAAAGTTATTGTGCCCCGAATAACCTGGGTTAAGACAGAGTCCCCAAACAATCCCAATCAAATTCAGAGGTAAGATCGGAAACTAAAACGGCGACAGCGTTCAGAAGCTATGAAGGACTAGTTATTTCAGAGTAATTATATTAGTCTATTAGTTGATTAGTACTGAAAGTGTTAAAGGTTAGTCAGCTAGTTAAATCTACCCTACCACTTTAGCTCTACTGTTAGTACTATAAGCATTAGATAAATCTCTAATGACTACCGCACTATTTACCAGAATTTCCTAAGTCATTCCCTCTGCAACAATCTTCCTCGTATCAAAAATCGCTGTGAAGGGGTTAAATTCTGGTCTTGAATAACCACCTTCAACTGAAGAATATTGGATGTTGAAGAGAGTGAGCGTTGTCGCGATAAAGTGGCATTTCTTCCCAGAAGCTGCTTAGAAGGGAGTCGCAGCTGGTGCTATTAGCAGCAACCTCCTGCACCGCAAGACGCCACATTTGAACCCTTCTCCCAGTGACAATTGCGCGAGCTCACTTACATATAACTTGGCAACCTGCTCTCCGGCTGGAAGGACGCTGTCGGGTAAGTAGCGTGTACTGTCAGGTGGAGATAAGGGTTGTGCACATCGAATCATTAAGGTCACCCGGAGAAGGGCCTTTGACAACTCTGCGAATCTTACAATGCATTGGTCCCGCACGTGCTGCAGGAAGCTTGAAAGTATGGTACAACAGGCGGGACGGGGCAACAGGATGACCGCGAACAGAGTAGCGCGCAATAGAAGAAACTTGATTTGATGGTGGTTCGGTGATTTGATGGGTGTTCATGGTCACTTCAGGTGGTCACCAATTTGAAGGGGTTAGGTTCTGGTGTTGAATAACCACCTTCAATAGAAGAATATTGGATGTTGAAGAGAGTGAGCATTGTCACGATAAAGTGGCGTTTCTTCTCGGAGCCTGCTTAGGAGTCATCAGTGGTGCTAGCAGCCTCCTGCACCAAACGCCGCAGCTGAATATCCTCCGCACTGATCCTGAAGAACCCCTCCTTGAATAGTAAGGTAAGAGTTTAATTTTAACAGTTGGAGGAAACAAAAACGCTTCTGATTAACGTTTATTTAACTTAAACGATAGGGAGGGTTTTATATTTACAACAACTGCACAATCAAGGATGATCCTGACAGCTGATGGTTTACCTCTAATACAGATAGCAAACGGAATTTAGGTTTGAGTTCCTGTAGTAATAAGTTAATACTACTTACTACTAATGGAACAAGAAATGTTAATATTGTTATTTGTGTGTGATTGAAAAGGATGCAAACAGGAACGGCTTACTGAACTTAAGTTGTTCCTCCTGATGTTGCACGTTTGATGATAACGATTTTCCACTCTTTGCAGATATGGAAAAGGAATTAGGTCCAAGTAAGACAAGATTAAATATGGTGAGGCTGTGCTCACAATAGGTAACTTGTCTTGTACCCTTGCCTTGAGGCAAAGTTCAGATCGACAAAAGGGTAGGTGTCGCACCCAATATAAGCAAAAAATCCCAAGATTGGCAACCTAGATAAGCAAAATACTCCCCACATAGGCACCTGGAATTATAGTAGGCAAAATATAAATAAGCTCCATAGCTGTTAACACAGTGAGTGAAGAATACATAATAATAAATTAATATACTGAATTGAGGCTTACCCTAGGGGATTATGACTATTCCTCCGACAGGGTACTTGTAAGAGTCCTGTGGACACAAACGAGTCTGATGAATCTGAATCTGATTATAAACAAGAAAGAGTAAGTAGTATGCGTAATCCTTTTGTCAGCAAAGGCAAGATGTTGATTTGTGGTGGGCCAGGATAGAAAACGGTCCACACACCAGTAAAAATAATCAAAATAATCTGAAAGTGCCTACTATACGATATTTCAGAATGCCTAAAGAACACATGATTAGCAGTAGGGATGAAGAATGGATTATTATTACAAGAGTACAAGACATAGACATAAAAACAAATATAATACCAGAATAATGATACCTGTGTATATATAATAGATATTAGTGATGCACTCTGTATAATATATTGGGGTGGAGTTGGAGCCACTGCGAACAGCAACCCCAAAAGCGATATAGAGACAAATGAGACTTGTGATCAGCATCCCAAGATTTTGAGGCGAGATGATGTAATAGGTCAATCACACGATGGCAAGTCGTTTTCAGGAGTTTAATATGCAGTGCGTATGTTAAGTGGTCATCTAGAATGAGTCCTAGAAATTTGACCTGTGAAGTTACAGGAATGGGCTAACCATATAAGGTTAGGTTCAAAGGAAGAAGGTGGCAGGTTCTTCGATTCCCTTTTTTCTTAAAAATGCCTTCATCCAGAGTAAAGTGATGTGACAGAATAGAAGAGCACCGAACCAAGATGGATATATTTGATAGAAGGCATTTAATGAAAAGAGAGAGTTGTCCACGGAAACCAAGCAAATAGAGTTTAAGGAGAATCCCAGTTTCGACATTGTGTCATAAGCTTTTTCAAGGTCAAAGAAGACACCAAGAACCATCCCACCAGTTGAGAAAGGTTCTCGGATGTCATGGTTCAGTTTTAACAAGGGATCCGCGGTCAAACGATTTTTGCAGAAACCAAACTGGAAATTTGAAAAATCCTGGCGACTCTCCAGAACATGGAGAAGGCTGCCTGAAACCATTTTCCCTATTAATTTACAGGAATGACAGGTCAGTGAAATTGGTCTTTGGTTGTCCGCCAACTTCAGATCTTTTCCAGGTTTGGGAATAGGAAATAAAAAAGCTATAGTCCAAATAGATGGAAAAGAAGATTCGATCCAGATTGTTATACAGATCCAGAAAGAATGCTAATGTTGAAGGATGGATATGACAGAGCATAATGTACGAAATCATGTTTGGGCCAAGAGCATCATCTTTGCTATTTGCCAGTGCAGTTTGAGACTCAGCAAGTGTAAAAGACAGTTATAGGTATGATCTTCCCCTTTCGCTGTTGAGAAATCTAGCAGTGCATTGTTAGTTCTCAATTCTTGAAAGAATTTTTGAAAGGCTTCAGGATAGCGGAAAGAGCTCAAGTGGCTAGCAAAACTATAAACTAATTCATTTGCAACATGAGCAGGAGCAGAGATTGTGTCAGTTATATCAATTCCATAATGGAGGCCTGTGGATGAGGAATTGTTGGAGTGATGAGATAGCTTTTCTGTGCAACCTTCCACACTAAAGGAAGGGGAGTTGTGGAGTTAACAGTTGAAACATAAATTCAAAGATATTCTTTACATATTTTGGCGATTAATTCTCTGAGATCTCGCTACAGCCGTCTTAAAAATAATCATGTTTGGGGTGGTATACAGGTCCTTTTTGTATTTACTGTACTGTAGAGTTTCTTCTCTTGGTTAGCTTGTGCGCACTCTTGGGAAGTCCAAGGGGTTGCTGACTGCCTCCCTGCAAAGATTGCAGAATGCAAGCTTTCGCTACTGTGATGACAACTTGCTGGAAGAAGTGAAAGGCATCATTATTTTGGAGTGCTGAAGCCGCCACAGCTGATGGTTCTGTTGCTGAGATGACATTTCGAGGAAAATTTTGATCGATAAGCTTTACTAGCCCATCCCAGGAAAGAGAAACTCCCCCCATAGACAATTCACAAACCAGCATGAGTGAATTCACCTGGTCCTGGATAGGCTTTTGCAGGCTAGTAATAAGTTTTTCCCTTACCACTTTCATGGTGCTCACGTCAGATCCCGGAAATGCTCGTTCCGCCAATCCTTGTAAACGCAAAGCATAAAGTGGAATAGTCTCTGTGCGCAAAATCTGCGCGTCATTAAACGTACTCAAATTGCTTTTTGTTTGTTTCTTTAATTGTTCCCTGAACCAACTAGTAGTTAGTTCCTTTTTTTTTTTTTTTATAGTTGCGTAACGTGCATTTGTTTTCATTAATACATCATAAACCTGTTTTATATCACCCTCCAAATGCAACCCTAAATAGATTCGCCACCCATCAGTGGTGGAACTTGGATATGTAGAAAGGGCGTATTCCTCAAATCTGTTCAGGAATTGAGGAAATGGTTCTCCGTTTTCCAGACAATATTTCCCCACAGGAATCATTTTTCGGGGTTTTTGTTGATTCATAAGCATTTGCATCATGCGTGTTAACAACTCCAAAATTTGCTGATTTTGCTTTAATAGTTCTTTTAAGAGGGCAATATTTTCCTGAATTTGATTCTGTTGTGCCATATTCCATTGCTTAGGTTGTGGGTGTTGCATTATAAAGGGCTGCTGAGATCCAGATGATACTGGAGCTTGTCGTAGAGGCACAAATTCTGTAGTGGCAATAGGCAGCTGAGAGACACTCACTCCAGGCTGCATTCCGTTCATTAAGGGATTAGAGAAAGAAACCCCCACTGGCAAGCTCATTTGTGATACCATCACCGATACTGGAGGAGAAGCTGTAATTAAGGAAGGCACTGAACCTGTCGAGTGTGCTGAAACTAAGTTCAACATCCCCGAAGACTCAGCGAAATCGAATTGGGACGTTATAGTTGGGACAGAGTCAGATTTCATCAAGGATGCTGGTTAGCTAGCCAACATATCTGATGTGGATATTATAGGATCATGAACCGGCATCTGTACGTCCGCATTCATACCATTCGCAAAATTGTATTTCCATTCTGACATCTTTCGTAATTGGATAGTATTAATATATATATATTTAGATAATTTTTATTTTTAATATAATTGGAAAATTTATCGTATATCTTTCTTTTATTTTAATAGTAGATAATTGAAGAATATGTAAGAACTAAGGAAGATAGGAAGAATAAGAGTATTTGATGGTTAAGTCCTGAGGACTTGCAATTATGCAGAAAGATACAAAAAATTGTATGATTAGATAGATAGAAAGACAAAAGTAAAAGGTAGCGTTCAGAGCCTAGGGTAGTCTCAAAACCAACTACGCTCTGCTACCATAAATGTTGTAAATTAAGATTAATTTTGTTAAAAATGTAGCTGGTTTAATACTAGATCTGAACTGAACAAAAACTCACTATTCTGTATGAAGACAAGTGGAAGATACCAAGCCCAGCTCCAAACCAGCAGCTTGCTGTCGATCAACAAGAAGACTACCATGACACCAAGCACGCTACCTTGTCTTGTAGTAGGATGGTCTGTGACACTCTACGTTTTATTGGGAATTTAGTCAAACATGAAAGCTCACACACATGCAAAAAAACGTAAAGGGATTAATAAACAAGCAAATAATTAATAAAGAAATAGCAATTTAAAGAAAAAGTTATTTACCTAACGTTATTGCATGCACATTCTTGGTGCAAGACATATTTTTGTATATAATTTAAACTAGTAAGCGTAAAGAGGTTAATTTAATGTGGTATGGGATGAGGATTGTTACAAAATTTTCATTACATATTTTTAATAAAAAAAACACATGCATATATACACCAATAGCATGTGAGGAATTTAGACAAAAAATCGCAAATTAGAAATAAAATTTCACATTCACTTTTGGCATGCCAAAGAAGCTTTAGCCCTATACTTAATTTTATTAACCATTCACACTTTACCCTTACACAACAATTCAATAATTAGAGAATTAACGGATTTTAATCAAAATGTATAAGCAATGAAACTAACGAGCATGAATGTTTATTTATCGATTTCGAAAACCATGCAATAATTTTGCTATACCTATTCATTCAAGTATATGCATATACTGTATATATATATATATATATATATATATATATATATATATATATATATATATATATATATATATATATATATATATATATATATATATATATATATATATATATATATATATATATATATATATATATATATATATATATATATATATATATATATATATATATATATATATATATATAGCTATATATATATATATATATATAGCTATATATATATATATATATATATATATATATATATATATATATATATATATATATATATATATATATATTATATATATTATTTATATATATATATATATATTATATATATATATATATATATATATATTATATTATTATATATATATATATATATATATATATATATATATATATATATATATAAAGCTATATATATATATATATATATATATATATATATATATATATATATATATATATATATATATTATATATATATATTATTATATATATATATACATATATATATACATATTACATATATACATATACACAGATATACATATATACATATATATATACATATATACAGAGTATATATATATATATATATATATATATATATATATATATATATATATAGATATAGGGCAGATGTCTATTTTCTAATTATCTAATCACAAAAGATTTATTTATAAACCCAGATCAGTATTGTTTTAACCTTGGTATTTTTAATTGTTTGTTTTAGCACTTCTATCTTAATTGTTTATTTTAGCACTTCTATCTTAATTGTATATGTTAACACGTATATATATATTCACTGAAAAGTGCTTTTTTCACTGGTAGAAATACACCATTGCATTACTGTGAATTAGAGTGTAAAATGCTTAATGAGGATTAAAGTAGGATTCAGTCTTACATCTTATTATTATTATAATTATTAATATTATATCATTATTGATGATTTATTTTTATTTTCAGAGGTAAAATATTATGTGTTGTTGCTGGAAGATAATTTCTTAACTAAAAAGTCATCTTCTATATACTTTCTCATTCATATCAATGAATTTAATTTACTTAATTATTTTATTTTATTTTTACTTTCTTTTTCAAAATATCTATATATACTGGAGAGTGATAGAGTAGAAAAGTAGAGATATTTGTTAGGATATTTATTAGTAACATCTTTTTTCTTGTCACGATAAATTTCGAAAAACACAATAATCGATATATATATATAACATCACTTTTTAACATCACCAAAATCACCTAAAAGAAAATAAAAAAAGTAAGGAAGTAATAACTATAGTATATTCACTTATCGCGTTTATATTAAATAACAATGATATTAGTATCTGACTTGAAACACACGAGAAAGTAGCTATTATGGCAACTTATCCTTTTATTTTCCTTGTATGTGAGGTATAATATATATATATATATATATATAATATATAAATGATATGTAAATATTATTGATTAATTAATAAACTACTCAATCAAAATAATATATAATTACTTTTAATATAATATATTAATATATATAATATATAAATAATAATATATATATATATATATATATATAATCTATAGCAAAAAGCGTTTACCTTATATCGGAATATATTTATTACTAGACACCTAGAAAGCTACGAAAGAGATCGTCTAAAGATTAGTAACAATGATGATGATTAATAACTGTCTTTTTTATATTTTGAATTTCAACGCCTAATTGTATTAAATAAAGACTGTCTCATTGTAATAATATAGTGGATATTTTCGTCAATGCCACTATTAAACATAACTTACAGAGACAATAACATCACATAATCTCTTTTTTGATTATAAAAATAGATAATTACTGCTGCAATGATTCATTTATAGATCCCACGATATTTAACAGTTTTTAATGATTACGATGATCATTCACTGGGTCATAATATAATATGCAATGCGATAATAACTAATACATTTTTAATAAATACTAGTATAATAGATATTTTAATAAATAAATAAATATAAATATTAAAATAATAAACAATAAATAAATGAAATTTTTCTAGAAGTTATTGTATAATAAGAGATAAACAATTCTTTAAAGCAAAGTTTACTTTATTAAAGGACATAAACACAACTTACAGACACAAATATCATATCATTTTTACTTACTAATTTTCTATCATTGCCTTCTTTATCTTAGGGAAGCTAGTTATATATACAAGCAGTTTAATTCCTATATAATATACAGTATAAATAAAATTTTATCAAACGTAAACAAATTACAGCAAATTAATACATTATTGCAACACATTGAGATGCACTATATACTTCAGACGATAGCACACTATAAGTACCTTAACTAAAAACATATCTCTCCAAGACACATCACAAAATAAAGACAACATAACACTTTCCAAATCTATTCCACCTTAAGAATACATTGAAAGATCATAGTCCTTAAACATTACGAGCAGCTCCCATGCACCATACGACAAGCTATGTCAGCACTATATACATACCTAATGTACTTATTTCAATCTAAAAAGTTTTTTTTTTTTTTTTTATATGAACGAACTTAAGCAGACATAGTTTATCTGCATGCCAAAACTAGATTATCAAAAGGGAAAATCATCAAGATACAGTAGAGATTGAAATACACATGAGGCAGAACTCTGTTTAAATAATTCTGAGTTCCTAATATCAATGCTGCTTCGGCAAGGTTAGAACATTCTAATAACACATTTATACGTACGATATTAGCTAGAAATCACATATATATATAGAAGAATGTGCCCGGAGTTTGAACACGTAGCTAACTATATGTAAATCGTACGAGTACGTGACGTCATTACAATATTATAAAATGATCGAAGCTGGTTCGTGCTTACCTCTTCAAGGCAAATGATGACAGTTTTTCATCAAGAAATACATAAGTATACAGAAAAATTGCTTTTACTCTATTAGGTCTAAACTACTATAGCTTCATTCCTCAACAATTTAAACAACTTCATCTTCACTCTAATAACAAGGGTCATAAAAATCTGTTAAAGCTATATTGCTCTTCTTCATGAACTCGAATTCTGGCCCAACGTTTTTCAAAACATTTGTTATCCTTAATATTTGGTCCATAGATGTGTTCGTAGGTCTCTCTGGTATTTGTGCAAGCGGCTTCTAAGAAAATATAATATTCAATCCTTAATTTCAATCTAGAATTTTCTACATTGCTGAGCATAGAACTAGAAAGCACCTCGAAACTTCACGTGTTTCACATTATTCGGGTCAACTTTATTTTATCCAACGTCCGCAGAATTTCCACTTTTTCTCCATACAAAGAACAGCTACCTGTCCTGCTCCTGTCTGGGGTGAAGAATAGTTACACCTGTTCTCGATTTAATTGGTGCTCATATATTGGTTCCTCCTTTTCACTCCTGAACACTGAACCTTATACTCTCTTAACGTGAAGTAACATTCTTCAGTTATGGAACACTCAGATTCTTTCAAACCTCCTCTAACCTGTCAACAATTCAAGATCTTATCTTCAGCGACTAAAACCCCTATCACTTCTTATTTTAGAACCTATGTTAATTAATAAGCACAAACCTTATCTTAAAAACAATGTATCTAGTATTAAATTCTATCTCTCCTATACACTGAAACTTAAAATCTAGAGTTATGTAAATTCACCACCATCTAATCTAATAATAATATAATATAATAATAATAATAATAATAATAATAATAATAATAATAATAATAATAATAATAATAATAATAATAATAATAATAATAATAATAATAATAATTATAATATATATTAATATATATAATATTAATGATAATATAAGAAATAATAATAATAAAAATATATAATAATAATAATTAATATATATATAATAATAATATACTATATATAATATATATATATATTTATATATTAAAATTATATATATATTATCTATATATATATATATATATTTTATATATATATATATAATATATATAAATTATAGTATATATATACTATTAATATATATATATATATTTATATATATATATATAAATAATATAAAAATAATATATATATATAAATATATATTACCTTATATATATAAATTTATTGATCTTTCAAATGTACAGAAACTACTTATTGATTTCTACTTACACTTACTCAATAAACCTTCTTCAAAATCACAACACATTTCATCACAAACTCAAACTATCAAAAATCCACCTCGAACCGTTCTCGCTGATTTAAAACCAGCTTCCGATACGTCAAATTCATAGAGTACAAAAACAACAATAAAATCAACATCCCCATCAGACTAAGCTCCTAACATGTAACTCTGGTTACCTTTTATAATTCCTCATGTGTGTCTAAACACTGAAACCTTTAACTTGGACAATATTCATCTCGCCACCTAAAAAAACTCTGCAAGACTTCTATTCCAACAACTCATAAGTCATATCTGCCAATCACAACCCTTCTAGTTGTTGACTTTAGCTTCCTTTTTACAGGTCCAAAAATAAAAACCTTCCTTTCACCATCATCCTACTAAAGACTTCTAACGAAACAACTACACACTAGAACTACCTTTTCTGTTTCCTCAGCAACTAATTTTGAACATCACGCTGAAACAATTTATTTCGTATTAAACAACATTTCACAAACAAATCTGGACTAAAGATATCGGGTCTCCTCTTCGCCATACTTAGCACCATATTCCGGGGAACTTATTGATCTTTTATACTTCGCTTTGTGGGAATGATATTTTTCCTCCACTCTTACAAACCAACTGCCATAAACTATGACTAATACAACTCTTCCTAATATAGATTCACAATGGATATCCTAAAACCCATCCTACCTCAGATAACCCTCCTCTCTTTGGCATAATAGTTACCTGATCTTAGCGTTTCGCAAACGATACGTTCAAACCCTTCTTTTACATAACGATTTTTACTACATGCATCTCAAACACCTTAAATCGGTGTTCCTACCGCTTAACACCGCTCTTTTAAAGAGCTTAATCGCCAATTGTTCGCCCTACGCTTACTCAATGAAGATAAAATACATTTCAATACTTTACGCGTTAGATTCTAACTATTTAAAACTCACTACCTAAGCATGTAGCAGGTAATTTATCATACACTATCGCTCGAAACCTACATTCATTACCTCTTACCATCCTCACATACGACTTAAATCTTAAATTTACCCCTAATTCATAGACTAGACCCTTCCTAACACTCGTCTAAAAGATATTCTCAACACAAAATGCCCTCTATACGAATAATTCACGATGGCTATATTGCCGATCTCAGATGCATCTCACATTACATAGTGCGAAACAAATGATTACAAGACCCTACAACTATGAAACATGATTTTCTAGATACTCAAAACCTCATTACCACAACATCAGATCATTTCAATCATAATCAACAATTGGCGCCCCATCTAATCACAGTATCGGACTGTGTTCTTTCTTGGTGTCCTCAGTCTCGACCCCACCAAACGCAAACTCCTAGAATCACTATATAATAACATTATTTCTAATTTAATTATATACAAAAGAGAATACATATTGATTCAACTTAACACACCTTTCACTATTTTTTTGAAAATGTCAATCAAATTAAATAAATACAACCTGCTGGTCGTATAAGATATAATACATTTTTTACTAAACTAATCCACAAATATTATTAAATTTATTTTTCGTCAAATACAATCGTCTGAAAGAGGTCCAGATCAAGATAAGGATCGCAGCTAGACTTTAAATAAATTATTTAGACATGAGTATATAACTTTTAAATATATATTGAGTTCTAATTTGAATCAATTATTAAGGCCTTTACTGATAACTACTTAATACTGGGTCGAATAAAATGGCTCTGATCATCACATATAGTATCTATATATATATATATTATTATATATATATTATATATATATATATAATATAATATATAATACTTATTATATATATTAATATATATATATATAATAAATTATATATATTATATATACTATATATATTTATATAATATATATATATATAATATTAATATATTATATATATATATATAAAATATTTATATAATAATATATAATATATATGTATATATTTATATTATTATATATATTAATAAATTATATATATATATAATTATATATATATACTATATATATATATTTGGATAATGGAATTTTTTATATCTTAAACATGATGTATATATAATATATTATATATATATACTATAATATAATATATATAATATTATAATATAATATATTATAATAATATAATATATATATATATATAATATATAGATAGATATTATAATATATTTAAATATATCTATATATATATAATATATTATATACTATATTATATAATATATATATTATATTATAGTTTAATTATATAAATGGTGAAATAGTGAAACTGACAAACAGGTGTCTAGTCAAATTAAGAAGATGTCTTACCTAGATAATAAAAAAATTAATATGTTTGATTTTGGTTTTTTGTGACAATCAAATTAAAGCAATTAAGATATAACTTTTACTTTAAAATGTAAATAAATAAATAAGTAATTATAAATAAAAATCTAGAAAATTGAATTATTATTATTTTTTTATATTGTGTGTTTCTATGTGTATTAATATCAACAGATTTTTTGACGAATATAATGACTACGCTAAAAAAATCAGATATGATTTATTATTATTATAAATTTTTTTTAAATATGCTTTATATTATTTTTATTAATGTTATTTTTAATATTATATTAATATTTTATTGTTATATATATTGTTCAGTGTCGTCCTTTAGTATTTTTTATTTTATAGTTTTTAATTATTTACATTATAATATATATGATTATTTAATAATTATTCGTATTTTAGATTTTCTGTATTCTATTATTACTATAGTAGAAGAGATTATGTACAGATTATATATTAATATTTATATATATTTATTATTATTCTTATATATTGATTCTAATGATAAAGGAAGCTCAAGATTAGATTGTAAAAAATTTTTATCTCAAACTGGGTCTGATGTATTGAATTTAAGTTTTAATTACAACTTTGATAATTTAAAATTGAAATTTAAAAAAAAAATAAATAATTGGAATTTAAAAAAACAAAAAAAAACTATATAATGAAAGATTAATGAATAATTGTTTAATTTTGTATTAATATTAAACTGAGATTATATTAAAACTAGTAGAAATATTTAATTAATTTATCTATGAAGATTTTCATTGCTTTAAGTTAGTCTCAGTTTTCCATTCATTAATTACCGAAAGGCTTGATTTTAATTTTTTTTTTCGGGGGGGGGAGTTTATGTATCTTTGGGGGAAAAATGATGTATCAAATGTCGCAATTAAAGTTATGAGACACAAAATTACAGCTGAATATAGCACAGAAGGGAATGGTGACAAAGCTGTAAAAAATACATGACCAAACAATACCAATAATTCAGCAGCTAATGAAAAGGTTGGTAATGTACAGTCGTGTTTACAAGTTTGTAAATGGAAGTGGAGAGTGAGTGTGAAGACCTTAATGTTGGTTGTGAAAATCTGTTGTGTAAAGGTGGCGTTTTTCTGGTTAAAATTGTATATTAATTGTATATATTGGGATAAATATTCTCTTCCCTATCAAGGGACTGTTTACCTGGAACTGTATATCTTCTAGACAAAACTATACTACAAAAATAAAATGGGAAATTTTGCCTGTGTTATATTTATTTGTTTACAAAAGCTACCTAGAAACTTTTCAGAGGGTTAAATGATATGATTTTCGGGGTAAATAATAATAATGAATAATAATAGATATATAATAATAATAATATAATAAAATACAAATATATAAACCAGTTATAATATATAATATTAATAATATAAAATAAATTTCTTTTTTTTGTTCTGGATTAGAGATATTATGTTTTGCTATTTTAATGGTTAAATCTTCTCAATCTTGGGTACTATTTAAGCAACACTATTTTGCAGTGACCCTAATTTTTATTGCGAATTTTCAGCAATTATAATAATACATAATTTAAAGATATTGACAAGAGATATAAAGGCAGACAGAGAGAGACACGTATTGATAGATATATAGATAGATAGATAGATAGATAGATAGATAGATAGATAGATAGATAGATAGATAGATAGATAGAAGATAGATAGATTGATAAATAGATACATGAAGATGATAATAGATAGAGAAATAGATAGATAGATAATAATAGATAATAGATGAAGATAATAATAGATAAAGATATACGAAAGAAAAAGATAATAGATAGATAGATAGATAGATAGATAGATAGATAGATAGATAGAAGAGAGAGAGAGAGAACTGTAAAAAAATAATAAATTTAATCAAACAATATTAAAATTGCCAATGGTTTTAGAAATTCTCACCCCAAATTATAAAAGAACCGAGCTTTTGATGTAGGCATGGTAACGTAGCAGCTGGCTTACTCAAAATAAATAAATAAATAAAAAGTAAGCAAATAAATAAATAAATAAATAAATAAATAATAAATAATAATAAATAATAAATAAAAATAAATAAATAAATATATATATTTTTTGAAAACAGATTATCTTAAACCTGCCGAAGTCAAATGAAGTCTCAAATTTATGGACGATCCTTTGAGGACTAACTTCTAAATATCTTTTTAATTTAAAATTAATTTAAATTTAAAATTAAAATTTTTATTTTAAAATACGAGTATGATAACCACCAAATACCAAAAATATTAAAAATGTACCTTATATGCAGGTTACATAAGGGACATTTAAAATTTTTATGGTGTGTGGGTTATAATGTGTTATTTATTATACTTTCATCAGAGAGATTCCATCTCACTATACATCGTTTAAAATTTTAAGGAAATTTAAAATTCATTTACTTTAACTTTTTGACATTATTTTAATTTTTTTTTTCATTATTTCATTGTTGTTTCTTAGTACTGCTGGAATCCCTCCTTTTTTTTTTTTTTTTGCTTTACATTTTATCAGTTTATAATTTTGCAATATTTTTTTTTATATTTTAATGATCAAAAATGACCATTTTGTTTAGAATGTTCAGATAATTGAAATATACAATTTAATATTTGAGATCTCGCAACCTACATCTTGGTAATTGCAATTTTTCCACCTCTAAGATATTTCCTTGCTTGCCGATGTCCGACCTCTTTCATAACGTTACTTTTGCACAATTCCGTAGTACTGCAATTTTCAGATATGACGCACATGTGTGCAATAGATGCATGTAGAGTTGACAAAAAAAAAGTTTTTTTTGGGAGTCGTTTTTATTTTGTTTTGTTAAAAACGTGTGTTTTTTACATCGTCCTTTTCTACGTTTATTTATGCCAAATAGTATATTATTTTACAATTTTGCATGTTTCTTATTACTTAGAGCTAAATCTTTATCTTGGAAAAATTTTCTGTGGGGGTGCTTGATGTAACGCAATCCTCTTAAAAATAAAGAATCCACAGAATTTTTCCATAAATTGAATAAAAACATAGTTCGGTTATCTATAGGAATTAAGGTTTGTTACAAAACAACCTTAGAGATATATACTATATATATATTAATATTATAATTATAATAATATAATATATATATATGATACTATATATATATATCATATATAGCTATTATATATATAAGTAATATGTATTATTCTCAATAAGTGTATTGTAGTGTGTTTAATTTGTATATGTATACACCTGAGATACAAGCTAGTCTCCCGAATAACCACTCTGGGAGTACAAACGTTCCACGGTTCCTTCTACTGTTCATATAGCAATCAGGAAGTCATTTTCTGAGGTGTTAGTTCACGTATTTTTAGTCACAGATTTTTTGTTTTTCATCGCACAAAATGATGACCTTCTCTCGTTTCACTTAGGAAGATTTAGAAATCGCACGAGCTGATCATGGCTGTATGGAAGATGTGAAGTCCTTGAATTATTTTTCGCCAGAAATTCTATAGATTGAGAGCGCAGGTGAGATGACGTGGTTAATCGGTGTGCAGCACCCCAATCGTCCTGCATGTCTTCTGATTTCGCTGACTCGTTTCGGAATCGTTCAAACACTTTGTAAAGACGTGATTGACTGTATTTTGTCTGAAGGTACAAATTCCGTGTGCACATACTACGACTGTCGAAAAAAACAATAACAGTGTTTTCACCTTGGTACTTCTCTAGTGCTTCTCGACGAAGGCAGATTTTTTGTGTCATTCCTTCACTTGCCGTTTGGTTAGGTCGTAGCATAACATCCATGAATTTATCACTCTTGTTATAATCTTTCTTCCAAAAAATTGGCTCTAATTTGAGTCTTTTCAAGAGTAAATCTTGACAATTTGACCTATTCCTTCTGGTCACAGACAGTTTTTCGGCACTAGTTTTGAACAATTTTTCGCATGTCCAAATGGTGTTAAAATCTATGAACTGCATTTTTTCCAACATTTCTTCTGAAACAATCTGAACTGAACCAGCGTTCAGTGTAGAGTGATTTAAGCTAACACTCCACATTTTCATTGTTTTTGACAAGAATTGGTCTTCCACTACGAAGTCGCTCAACATTTTCTGGCCCTCTTTGGAAGCTTCTGCCACTAAAAAACAATTATTTCTCGAATAGAGTGGTACTCCATAAGCTTCGTTTAAAAGAAGCAATGTCTCAGTGCGACTTGTACGTTTTTACAATAATGGTATGCGTAAATCGTTCATATTTCCTCTGCATCTCAAACCGATAACGACGATAGAAAACAACCATACAGCAAAAAGAGTGTAGAGCAAAACGTAACGGGTAAGAACCACGCCATACTAAACAGATGTAGTGCAAGATGACTTATAAACTGGTAAACTGTATGAATTTCCAAGGTTAACTAGCTACCCCTATATACATCATCGGAGAGCACATTATCGTCGTTTCATGGATATTCAGTACTTACTTTGGGACAGAGGAGTAATATAATAATAAAGATAATAATATAATAATAATCTGGAATAATATAAAATATAATACTATAATAATTAAAATAATATAATAATAATAATAATAATAATAATAATAATAATAATAAATTTAAAATGATGTGGTGACATTAAAATGAAGTTCTTAGGATTTAAGAGAGAATTCGACAAAATGAGGCAAAAGGAAGAAATAGTAAAAGGACAATCAAAAAAATTCGTGTTTGTCAGTGAGAATCTGAAACTGATATAGTATCACAGTAATGTTGGAAGTGACATCATACCAAATATTCTTTGGAGAAACACTCTCAGTCTCAGGTGTTCTTTTACACCATCAATCACGAGGTGATTTGCAGCTGTTAACCTTCGTAAAGACTTACTTCGAAGTTTGAGAAAACTAAGTCTGAAGATATTTTGGGAAGATATCTGAAAACTCAGTGTTGATCATGATGAAGCCCAAGCATCATGTATTATTTATTGATGTATGATTATAAAAGCTTGTCAATTGTCTTTGTTAATTTGTTCTGAAATTTTTGTGTTGATACTCATAAATGGAAAATAATTTTTAAGTAATAACATTGTTTCAGTTACACTTTTTCTCTAAATGATGCATATGACTGACTCAAAATGTGCACTAACTGCATGCCAATGAAACCAGTTATTTATATAGAACAATTATACTGAATAAAAAGATCTCAAGGCATATCAGTAAAGAAATTTACTCTACATAATAATAATAATAATAAAACAATACAAAATAGTAAAATAATATACTATTTAGTTAAAAAAAAACGCTTTGCATTTTGTTCATGGTTTTTCTCTTCTAGTTAAAAAAAACGCTTTAAAAAGAAAAAACGAGGTCGTTTATTACATTTACATCTCTGCTTCCATGTGATGGAGATTTTGTTAGAATCTTCCCTATTTACAGGTTCTGAAAATTTTCATTTGTTTCGTTCTCAGGTAACACAAATACATATTTTTGTCTCGTATAAAAGCATATATTTGGACACACACACACACACACACACACCTACACACACAACACACACACACACACATATATATACTATAAGTATATAATTATATATAACTTATTACTATATATATAATATAATAATATATATATTATATATTATCATATATTAATATATAAATATATATATATATCTTTGTAATACCTCCTGATTATTTTCCAAACAGCTGGGATTCGATACTGAACCTAGAAGATGAGCGTGCAAGTGTTTGACCACTACGCTACCGACGAGACAAAAGAAAACCCGAGAATACTTATACGTCCAAGCAAGCTCATGAGACGTATTCTTGCTCGCTCGCACTCGAACGAGGGCAAACAGGTTGCTCATGTGATGATATACAGACCGGTTAATTTATGTTAAGTGAAATCATAGCGTGCTGCAATCAATTTTGTATTAATACCCTGATGATAACATGCCTGGGATTCCGATCTGGACCTAGCAGATAGCGTGCAAGTGTTTGAACATAACGCACGAAGAACAAAAGAAGAAGCGAGAATACTTCTCTGTCAAGCAGAGCATACTACTATCTTCCGCTCGACCTACGTAGGGCCAAACAGGGTGCCGCGCATGGTGAATAATAATAATAATATAATAATAATATAAAGTATAATAATAATAATTAAGCATTAGGATTCTTTTTTTGTCTCGTCGTAGGTAGTAGTCATTACACTGCACGCCATGCTGATAGGGTTTCCAGGATCGATCCCAGCATGTTGAAAATCATAAAGGGTATTTACAAATACAATTGATGCAGGTGTTGCATTCACTTATAACATTTATAACCCGGTCTTGTATTATATTACATGCGCGGCACCCTGTTTTGCTCTAGTCGAGGTGCGGAGACGGGAGAATACATAGGTGAATCTTCTCTTGGGACAATAAAATATTGCTCGGATTCTTCTTGTCTCGTCGTAGCGTAGTGTCAAACACTTGCACGCTCATCT
>JABUQX010087133.1:0-5000 GCA_015478945.1 Trachelipus rathkii
GGGTTCACATATGATTACATAAGAAATAAATGATGTAATAAAAAATTCAAAATAATATATATATATATATATATATATAGCCTCACGTAGAGTTAGAATTTATAATGGTTAATATAAACCTACAAAACTATGAGGGTTTTATATATAATTTTGAATATTATAATGCAAAAAGATGGTTATTTGAAAGATATTAAAAGGGTAATTATCGCTCTCAGAGACGGATTCCCCCCTCCTAAAAGGATTCGTAACAACATAGAGCAGTGTGAAGAAAGGATAACGTCATTTCTCATGTTAAGAGTGCTTACATATACGCAATATTAAAGTATCACGGAGGCGACACATCGTATAATAGAAATCGTAAGGTAAGGACTTATGAGCCTCACTTACTCACTTCAGTAAGGGGCTCCTTCCTCTTATATCAACAACTTTCCTCACATAACTCCATAATAAGTTATTTAGTTATTTCTCGAATTTCAATTATTATTAATATTAATTATTATTATTATTATTAATTATTATTGATTATCATTAATTATTATTATTATATTATTATTATTATATATTATTTATAAATTAATTTTTTATATTTATATTATAGATTACGTTTCAGTAAGTGTGAGTTCACTATCACTTAGTATATTATTAGATTATTTTATTATTCACGTCACTTGCACTTATTTATATTTCTACACTTTATCGATATTATTTCACTCTTTATTTTAATATATATTTAATGACTGCATTGTATTAGCTATGCAGCTTGTGCTTCTATTAAAGAACTTTGTTACTTTATTATTTATTATAATTCTAAAGACTCAAATAAAATTATAAGTTATCTCATAATTCTTATCTGTTTTTTAGCATAAGAGAATGTATTCAATTAATTTATAGTTTCGAATCCTGAGATCTTAAATTATGTATCATATGACTAATTTTATATATTTTTTATTAATAAAGAAACTTTTATTATTAAATGTATTTTAAAAATTAAGTATAGTAAGATTTAAAGTACTTTAATATAATTTTATTAATATTATATTTACTTTATCATTAAATTTTATATAATTATTTAATTATTATTATATAAAAATTAAAATTTATTATTTATATTTATTAATTTTATATTGCTATTAAACTATTTGATTAATTCTATTTTATATTAATCCATTTTTGAGACTTATTATTATATATTCAATAATATTCATTATTATATATTAGAAGAGAGTTAATATTTGTGCACATCTTTAATTCTTTTGATGGTTTTCAATTATGAAAGAACAACAGACTCCAATACCAGTCAGATGAAATAAAAGCGGCGTTGAAGTTCAAGACTTTATTTTATTTGAAATCTTGTAATGAAATTATTTTTATACCTCTGTGAGGAAGCCATTCAGTCCACGGATACAAATACTTTTATTTTCTTATGATCTGTACTATTAATGAGAGAACGTGCAATTTCACGTCATCCTTATACTCTACATTTTTTTTCTAACAGTACTTTTCATATATATTTGTGTTGTTTTTCACTTTTATGAAGATTTAAAGTATTTTGAATGAGTGTATATCGAGGATAGAAATTTGAATGTTCTTTTACAAAATAGTTTCTTTCTTTATACAGATATGTGTAGAAATTCCACGACTATTACGAGAAATGGATTGATTTTTTATACCAATAATTACGACAGATGAGAAAAATATGCTATTCGCCTAGCTAACAACATGGTCAGTTAATTATTAATATTAAATATTAAATATTTAATATTAATATTAGATATTAATTATTAATATTTAAATTAATTATTAATTATATAAATAAATTAATATTATATTTAATTATTATTATTATCAATTATTTTTTATTCATTATTATTATTATTATTATTATTATTATTATTAATATTATTATTATTATTATATTATTTAATTATTATTATTATTATTATTATTATTATTATTAATCTATTATTAATTTATCATATACATTATTTATTGTATATTATTTATTATTATTATTATTATTATTTTATAATAATTTTTAATATTAATATTTATATTAATATTAATATTAATGGAATGTTATCTGTGTGAACTGTTAATGTTTAATTGTTAATGTTATGTTAATGTTTATGTAATGTAATGTTAATGTTAATGTTAATAATGATAATATTTAATGTTAAATGTTAATACTAATACTAATACTATACTAATACTAATACTAATAAACATAATATATACTGAATACATGATTACTATCCTAATATAATCTATATACTCATACTAATATAACTTAAACTTAAACTTAAACTTAAACTTATATCTTCTTTCTCTTCTTCTTCTTTTTCTCTTCTTCTTCACTTCTTCCGCTTCTTCTTCTTTTTCTTTTCATTATAATCTTCTTCTCTTTCTTCTTCTTCCTTCTCTCTTCTCTTCTTCTTCCTCTTCTTCTTCTTCTTCTCTTCAAGAAGGCTTTTAAATTGGATTAAAAATTGGTTATTGGACCGAAGCGACGACAACGAGTTGTTGTCAATGGTGAGTGCTTCAGAAATGGGTCTGATGCTATGTAAGTAGGTGTATCCACAAGGATCTGTTCTGGGTCCAATACTGTTCATTAAATATGTAAATGACATAGATGATGACATTTTAAGCAATATCTCGAAATTTTGCTGATGATACGAAACTTGGAATCGCATAAATTGTGAAAAAGAATTATCAATCGCTTCCAGAGCGACTTTGAAATGAAGGTATGTAAATTGGTCCGAAGAAACGTTGCAAATGATAAATTTAATAACCAGGATAAGTGTAAGGTTATACATTTGGAAGTAGCTAATCTCATCAGATATATATGATTTACAAAATAGAGAACTCGCATATTTATACCCACAAGTTATCCCTCAGTGATGGAAAAGGATCTATGGGATATTAATTAAGATAAAGGATTTAAAATTTGCCGAGAGCAATGTGCTGATGGCTTGTTAAGAAAGCAAATAAAGCTCTAGGCTTTATTGCCAGAAACTTCAAATATAAATCTAAAAATATAATACTTCCTCTTTAATAAATACATTAGTTAGACTCATCTGAATAAGCAGTAACAGTTTTAGAGTTCATAACCTAAAAAAGGACTAGAAAAATTGAAAGAATTCAAAGAAGGGCAACCAAAATTAATACCAGAATTGAGAGGTAAGCTCATACGACCAAAGACTACGCGAACTTAGATATACATTTTTAGAAACAAGAAGTTGAGAGGAAATTTAAATAGAAAGTTCTTCAAAAATATCTAAATAATTTTGAAAATTCGATTACATGCAGTCTTTAGATATGATTTTAACGATGTACACGAAGTAATGGGCTATAATTTTGTCATAACGTTTCAAACCGATATAACAAAGAATTTGCTTCACTTACGGATTTGTAATTGAGGATAGTGGACTAGTCTCTCTTATGAAATAGTGGAACGTGGGTAGCATCGAAATTTTTCATAAAAAAAGTTAGGATAACACTTAAGGAAAATTGGTCTAATGAACTTCAACATATACCGAATCTTACTTTTAATTAATACGATAGAATTAGGTAAGGTGAAATCAACGAACTAGTTGAGATTCATTTGATAAATGTTAAAAGTACATCTTGAAAGAATTTGGGCGCCGAACTTATATTGAACAGTTTTAAAGTTTACCCCTTAGAGGTAAATTTACCGCAAATGTTTACCACTGTTCTAGCGCTCTAAGTCGGTGATCGCATTAATCACACTATCATCTTAATTTGTAATAACAATTTGATGTCCACCACTTAGAGGGTTTTTTCTAACGTTCTAAGCCGGTGACATCATCGATCACACTATTATTATAATATTTTGTATTAACAATTTTGATGTCCACCACTTAGAGGGTTTTTCTAACGCCTCTAAGCCGGTGACCTGCATCAATCATTTACTATCGTCCCGTTAATTTGTAAATAACATTTTTTGTGTCGCACCAACTAACATATGTTTACCACTGTTTTCTAACGCGCTCCTAAGTCGGTGATTCGCAATCAATCACACTATCTATCTTAATTTGTAATAACAGCTTTGATGTCCACCACTTGGAGGGTTATTTCTAACATTCTAAGCCGGTGACATCATCGATCAAACTACAATAATATTTGTAAGTAAACAGTTTTTTTTGGGGTTCACCGTTTAGAGGGTTAATTAAATGTTCTACTAGCGGTGACCCTCAT
The DNA here is from genome assembly GCA_015478945.1 of Trachelipus rathkii. Taxonomy (NCBI): domain Eukaryota; kingdom Metazoa; phylum Arthropoda; class Malacostraca; order Isopoda; family Trachelipodidae; genus Trachelipus; species Trachelipus rathkii. The sequence goes on from JABUQX010087133.1 coordinate 4,216, forward strand.
CTTCCCTCGACTAGCCTTGAGTGGACTGTAAAATCTTTGCTAGTCGGTGTACTCTAACTAAATATACTCTTCTTTCTTTCTTCTTCTTCTTCTTCTTCTTCTTCCTTCTTCTTCTTCTTCCTCTCTTTCTTCTTCTCTTCTTCTTTTCTCTTCTTCTCTTCTTCTTCTTCTTCTTCTTCTTCTTTCTTCTCTTCTTCTTCTTTCTTCTTTCTTCTTCTTCTTCTTGCTTCTTGCTTCTTCTTCTTCTTCCTCTTCTTCTTCTTCTTCTCTTCTCTTCTTCTTTCTTCTTTCTTCTTCTTCTGTTCTTCTTCTTCCTTCTTCTTCTTCTTCTTTACTTCTTCTTCTTCTTCTTCTTTCTTCTTCTCGTCTTCTTCTTCCTTCTTCTCTTTTTCTTCTTCTTCTCTTCTTCTTCTTCTTCTTCTTCTTCTTCTTCTTCTCTTCTTTTCTTCTTCTTCCTTCTTCTTCTTCTTCTCTTCCTCCTTCTTTTTCTTTTCTTCTTTTTTCTTCTTCTTCTTCTCTGTCTTCTTCTTCTTCTTCTTCTTCTTCCTTCTTTTCTTCTTCTTCTTCTTCTTCTTCTTCTTCTTCTTCTTCTTCTTCTTCTTCTTCTTCTTCTTCTTCTTCTTCTTCTTCTTCTTCTTCTTCTTCTTCTTCTTCTTCTTCTTCTTCTTCTCCTAATAATAATAATAATAATAATAATAATAATAATAATAATAATAATAATAATAATAATAATAATAATAATAATAATAATAATAATAATAATAATAATAATAATAATATTTTTA
>JABUQX010087133.1:17500-20000 GCA_015478945.1 Trachelipus rathkii
ATTATTTAAAGCGCTAACTTCTTTACGAAGAATATATAAATTTATGTGTTTTTAAACAAAACTTGAAATTCAGTCCCTTACGAAAGGAGATTTTTTAATCAAGAGAATTTTGGGAAATTTTTTAAAAATTTTCTTTTGAGTATACAAAAAAATTATCTAAGTAAAAAAGGTATATCTCGCCCAACTATACAAAGCCCTGAAAATTTGAGATGTTTTGATCGGAAATAAGTTAGGAAAAAAAAATATCTTAATGTTTCACTTTTTGGAACGACTAAATATTTGAAAAAGTGAAAAATTGATAATTTTTTTTCTACTTATCCGATCAACATCAAATTTTCAGGGCTTGTATAGTTGGGCAAGAGACACCTTTTTTACTTAAATAATTTTTTGGTATACTCAAAAGAAATTTTTTAAAAAATTTCCCTAATTTTTTTTTTTGAAAATTTGTTCCATCAAAAAATCCAAAACTAATGCATATACAAAGAAATTATCTAAGTAAAAAATGTGCCTCTCCCCCGACTACATAATGCCCTGAAAATTTTCATCCAACTTCGCCTAAACAGAAAAAAACTTTAATCGTTCAATTTTTTCCCTTTTCAAAACATCCCAAAAACAGTGAGTTTGGAAAATTGGACAACGCTGAGCAATAAACTCAAAAAATCGAAAAAGTACTTCCGTTCTTTTTTAGGTAATGGACCTATCTATGCATATTTCAAGTTTGAAGTCATTTCGGAAAAAAATCTGGAAGTTGATTCGAAGAATGTCAAAAACATGGGTTTTGAAAAATTGAAATTCTGAAATAATGACTATAGACAACAAAAAACACACCTGGAAAACAACGTTTTTTGAGGCCAAAATAAGGCTAATTTTGGTGTTTATATAATCAAAATCGGCTGATAATTCCGAATTTTATGTCCATTTTTAGGTGGGGTGAAAATGGGGGCCAGCCCAAGCCCAAAATTGGATCTTGCCCTTATCCGAATATTTTAATTAAGCAAATCTGCTGCACACAAAATATATATATAAATGCACGAGGTAATTTTCCATGAAGGAAAATTTTACATCGAATCGATAAAAGGTTTAAAAGCTAATTTCGCTAAAAAACTCTTTAATTTAGATTACTTTGAACGTAGCAGTTTACTAAAATTTCGTTTTGAATGAGACTTAAATTTTTTGAAAGAGAAAACGATTTTTTAAAAAGGTTATAATTTTTTTGCAATGACAATATAATAAATAAAATAGTTTTAATATTGAATGGAAGATTTGCGTAGTACGCCAAAATTCGAATAATTTTCGTTTATAATGAGAAAACAAAGGATTAATTCTGAAAAAGACTTTAATTTATTGAAGTATAAAAACAGATTTTATTTTTTCCATTCTGCAAGTTAGAATATTAGAGGTATATTTCATGGAGGGCCGTCCTAGGGTTTTTCATTATCACCTGATATTTAGGCATACTAGGGATGTTAGCATTTAATAAAATATTTCGAGCAGATTAAGGAAATTTTTATTGTTCTCAGGCTTTGAAACATAAAGTCTACAACGTTTTCCAGAAAAGCTTTCCAAGATTAATTTTTTTAAGCTATTGGAATAGCATTTCCGCTAGAAAAAACTTTTAACGCCTATATAATAACACGAATTTATGACTCTTATCGGGTTGCTTAAAATTCAAGAATAAATCTGAAAGTCAGGCACTTTGTCTAGGCCACTCTCACTTGACAAATGATTATCATCATGAATCTTAGCACAAAGAAGAATTCCAGTAAGCTGACATGCCCTCACAGAATTTTTTTTATTTATTGAAAAGTTCGTCAAATAATTGAAGTTGATTGGATTCTTTGACTACCGAAAGTATGAATAAATAAACAATTGCTAGGTCGATAAACTAAGCAGCCTGCTTTCTCACATACCAACAATGGCGATGAGCACTAATTTAAGTAAGTTTCAAAGTCTGCACCCAAAAACCTTTTCAATTAAGCGAATATATGTTTTCTTTAGGCTAGCCTACTCTCGGTTTGTTTTGTTTTTGAGGGCGAACCTCACCAACGAAAGGTATATGCCGTCCATCCAGGTAGACAGAATAATACCCTTCAGGCTATCACAAGCTCAAGGCAAGTGAACCACCGGTGACGAGAGCCCATGATGCTCTCTCTTACAGCAAATAAGGAATGGTTCCAATTTTTGCTCCGGGCTGAGCCTCATTTTCCCATATTTATAAATGGCACTCATGATTCTTTATTTTAAGCCGATTTTGACCAGGTTAAACACCTAAACCACAGCTTTTCTGTCGTCTAAACGGTTCGTCTTCGTTGTATATCTGTGTGCCTGTAACAGTTATTTGGCAATTTGAAATATGAGAATATGCTGCAATCAAGAAAACTCCAATGAAAACTAACCGGTGGATTGACGCAAATTTAAATAGGCAAACAGCATTTTTCTATAATATTTGTTTAATGATGAAAATATTTTAACATGACGTAAAATTAGATTTTCAATAGAA
>JABUQX010087133.1:27500-31629 GCA_015478945.1 Trachelipus rathkii
TATATATATATATATATATATATATATATATAGACAAGGAACGGGAGGTCGGACAAGAAAAATTTTCATAAAATTTTTTCAACCAAATATTCATAGAGATTGCAAGAAATAATATAATAATAATAATCATAATAATAATCAATAATAATAATAATAATATATAATAATAATAATAATAATAATAATATATAATATAATAATAATTAATAATAATAAAAGTATATATTAATTATTAAATAATAATAAATAATAATATAATATTATATTATATAATTAATAATAATATATTATAATATAATAAATAATTATAATAATTATTAAAATATATAATAATAATAATATAATTAATACTAATAATAATAATAATATATAATATAATTAATTATTATTAATAAAAAATAATAATAAAATTATAATATAATAATAATAATGAATTATAATAATATATATAATATTAGAATAATAATAATAATAATAATAATAATAATAATAATAATAATAATAATAATAATAATAATAATAATAATAATAATAATAATAATAATAATAATAATAATAATAATAATAATAATAATAATATTCTCTAACAATAATAATATGATATTAGCATATCAGACAAATATTTGGCTTTTACACGACTAGCAGATACTTTTTGCCGTTGCCAAAGACTACTTCTAAGCGAAAATACCTTATTAATACTTAATCGTATATTATTGTAAAATAATAGGATATACCAACTTAGTTTTACTACAATAATCTATACTATATATATATTAATATATATAGTATATATATATATATAGTATATTATATATATACTATTATATATTATAATATATATAATATATATATATATATATATATATATATATCTTATATTATATATTATATTTAAATTACCAATCGCTTATTAGGCCTATTATTTTTTCAACTATTCACCAAAGAAGGAAGGCAAGTTCAGTAAACGAACGAAGAAGTTAAAAATTACAGTCTATTTTTTTTTCTTCAGCGAACCAAAAAGAAATGAAGAATACAGCATAAGAAAAATAATAATAATAATAATAATAATAATAATAATAATAATAATAATGAAAAATACATTTAATGACCCGTAGAACAAATTTTTAATAGTGAATGCATATAAATGTGAGTGAATGCTTATTGCCATTTTAGAATTGACATGCGAAATTAAGGAATATATATATACAAAAATATAAACTGACAATAGTGATGTTACATTTGCATACACAACCTCTTCTCTGACGATCTCCGATGCACAGCTTGTGGAATGTCTCTCATCAAGAACCAGCAGCAATCTGCCAGTGTCCCATCGACCTTTTTAGCGTTCTTCCATAAATTTAATGTGTTGTGGAATTCGTTCACCTTGCTCATCGCTCACGTAACCCAAGTTCTCTGGAAAGTCGTCCAAGTGGCTATGTTAGTAGTGAACTTTGAAGCTCATTCTACATCCAAGTGCTTGGAAACTCAAGAGCAGCTCCTTCACAATCTCTCTTTAGTTGTCCGCTTTCCTGTTCCCAAGGAAATTTCGTACCACATCAAAGAATGAATTATAAGCTCTAGCCTAGGCAGAAGTCATTGTTGAAACAAACTGCGGATTCCTGATGAGTTTTATTATTTAAGGGTCATCAAATATTCCTGTTTTTTTTCTTGGCACTGAGACTTAGAAAGATTGAAAAAATATAGTTGAAGCAGTCTCCAGAGAGATCAAGAGCTTTGACGAATTGCTTCATAAACCCAATTTTTATGTGCAGTGGGGGAAATAAAATTTTATTCTTATCACCCAGAGACTCATTCTTGACGTTCTTGTCACCAGGCGTCAAATTGATTCTTGGTGGGCAGGTCTTTGTCACCCAGTGTTCTAATGTAACCCTACTTTCCAAGTAGCACAGGAAACAAGGGTATTTGTACTGGTCTTGTTGCCTAGCAGAAAATTAATTATTTTCAAATCTACACAAATTAAATATCCATGAAGATTGTATTGCAATTTATCCTTCATTTTCTTGATGTTGGCGTACTCTTTTTCCATTTGCACAGAGTGTCCTATTGGGATTAAATTATATATATATATATATATATATATAATATATATATATATATAAATAAAAATAAAAATATATAAATATAAATCTCTAAAATATATATATATAATATATATATAAAATATAATAAAAATAAAATAAAAAAAATAAAAATAAAAATAAAAATAAAATATAAAATATAAAAATAAAAATAAAAATTTAACTATAGTTAAAAAATTAAACAAATTCATTTAGTGTCAATTATGATCACTAACATGTCATTATTAAATTGCATTGAATAAATAAGCAATGACAAAAACACAAAATCCTCAGGACCAATACAGAATAAAGTATTATCACGTAAATTAAAATTGTTAAAAGATTTTATTTATTAAAGGGAAACTCATTTAAATTTAAAAAGGTGCAAATGGAACTAATTTAGGATAAAAACCCCCCCACCTCCACCCCCAAAAAAAATTGAAGTAAAAACTTGCCTGCTAGGGGCTAAAAACAGCACAAAAAAGCCAGCATTAATTAACATCGGGAAAACTTTCTGAAGACAAGTCAAAATTCAAAGCAGCTACAGCTTAAAAGGACTATTGTCGCTTTTGAGAAAAGGTTTAATGTTGGCAAGGTATAAGGATTCAAAAATGTTCAGGTTGGTTGGTAAACTAGTTTGTGATAATATAGAGACGTTTGTATAGTTAAAGGCGTGATCATGGGTGTGAGCATGGTCACGTATAGCAGAATAGGAGAATTCAGCAAAGAATTAGTGCGGGTGGAAAAACCTTTGTGTTCTTTGATTCTGACATTTAATTGGCGTAGGGTGCTTCCTACGTAAGCGGCATCACAGTCGCTACATAAAAATTTGTAAATGACAGAAGAACGAAGAGAAATAGGAGTTTTGCCCTTATGATTACAGTACGACGCTATTTTGTAAGAAGAGTTAAAGATTAATTTAATGTCTAATTGAGGGAAACTAATACGTAACAGATACGGCTACGGCTACGGCTACGGCTACGGCTCCGGCTCCGGCTCCGGCTTCGACTCAGATTAATTGCTTCGAATTATGAACCTTCTCTGTCTCTGACTTCTTCTGTTTCTTTCTTTTTCCTTTCATCATCTTGTCCTATGCATTCCATATGGTTTGTTGTAGCATATCTTATGCAAGTGGGGCTTGTCAATTTGAAGGTCAAAAATAAAAATTCGTGTTTTTTTTTTGTGAATGAGGGGGTCCAAAAATTTGCCTTTCGATGTGCAATATCGTAATTTAAAAGGTTTTTCCTTATTCATAAACATTTACCTTGGTAAATTTGCGCTTAATTATAATGTATATTAAAATGTCCGAAAAAAGGGAATAACTTAATATAAACTCCAAGAATATTTGCTCAAAAAGTGGTTTAATGAACTCAAACCATTTTATTTATAATTTGTCTCTATTATCAAATACTGAAAACACATTGTAAAAAAATGTAAAAAGCTTCAACCAACAATATTCATCAAATCTTGCTACGATTCATTCCTAGACATCTTATTCTGCTTGGTTTATGGCCTCCAATGAATCCTTCTCGTTTCTCATGAGTATACACTTTGCCAGAAGCCTCTGTTACTTGTTTCACAGACCTCTCTATGGACTGTTCATGACATAGCCACTTTGGAACTTGAACTGGCTCTTTAACAAACTTCAAGAGAAATTAAATATTATTATTATTATTATTATTATTATTATTATTATTATTATTATTATTATTATTATTATTATTATTATTATTATTATTATTATTATTATTATTATTATTATTATTATAAAATAGAAATTACAAATAAACCAAGATGTTAATGAAGAACAGGAAAACTTTCTATGCATTAATGCGGTTCCTAATGTATTTACACCTTTAAATAAGAATGAAGTGAGCACAATTTCATTCTTCCTTATAAATTTGTTAAATTTATTAAAGTATTAGAAAGTTTTAAAAAATATATTTTCTCAATTAATCGTCATCGTCATCGTCAAAAATGTTACAATCGTCATCGTCATCGACATTGTCAAAAAAATTTAATCGTTAAATCACTAATATATATATATATAT
>JABUQX010087134.1:0-17500 GCA_015478945.1 Trachelipus rathkii
AAACAAAGAGAGATTATAGCTTAATTAATCATTATTATAATATTGAGTATAATAGGTAATAAATTAGAGATAACATTAGTAAGGATTACTTTTAAAAATTTGGATCATGCCAAATTTTCTAGCGAAAAAATTAATCGCGAGGTATGTTTCAAATGTAAGGAAAAAAGGGAGAAAATTTTTTTGAAACAGAAAAAAGAAAAACTTTCTTTGTAAATGTGAATTTTGCATATATATTTAATTATATTAATAAAATTAAAAATAGTAGCTATGTATTTTTGGGGGGGCTTCACACCTAAGCTTATAAAAATGAGTAAGCTTCGGCAATTTATTTCAGTTTAAATTGATGTTATCTACGTAAAGTTTGTAAAGTGAATGTAGACGCCATCAACTGGTTTTTTTTTTTATATATATAATTAATCGGAATACTGGCGTGAATAACGTTTGCCTCCAATGCACGAGTAGTAATACAACAGATTGGGACCTTGTCTTATCAACACAAAACCGACAAAGACTGATAACAGACGCGTAGAACAGAGAGACGCTGCAAAGCGTGGCGACCCGAAAAAGGTCACATGTTCCCTATAGGCACTATACGCTATATGATATAGCATATAGAGCTATAGGTTATAGGATACTAGCTATACTACATCGATATAGGTATATAGTTCTAAGCTTCTAGCACGATGGCCGACCTATATGTATATACCGGTTATTAGTGTCTATTTAGGTGTATGGGAGGGAGTCGATTGGTGTGATAATAAAGGTGCTAGGATGCTCCTTCAAATGATATTACCCCTACCCCTTTTCGAGACTTTTTTCTAGCATGACATTCCTACGTCATCGATTACAACCCGTATTAGGCCTACCCTAGGTTTTGACAGGTACGGGAGTCGGATCTCGGTATAGTATTAGAAAGATCTAGGAGGCTTCCTTCTATGAGCTTAGTATCCCCACCTCCTTTCTACCCTTCTCACGCTGTGATAATCGTGATTCCTCCTGAAATATTCCGACATATTTGTATTTTAGCTACAATATTCGACACGATGAATCGATCCATAGTTGTATAACGACGGAATCGGTTTTCACCCTAACAAAGAGTTAGTATTTAGAATATATCCTCCTAAGCCCCCCATTTCCTAACATTGTTTTTTGTTTCTTGAGCTATGAAGCGAGCTGGTGTTGTCTAGTTGATTTTGAGGTATGCAGAGTGCGCATTTGCAGCTATCGCGAGCTATGACGTATTCAAGCCGTATGCGGTTATTAGAACGCACCAACCATGCTGTTTTTCTAGATGGCGTACCCTTCGTACAACCTATAATGACGGATGTCCTAACAGGGGTAGAATGTCTCAAAAATAAGAAGATTCCGTAGTTGACTTCTTCACCGAACCTGCATAGTCCCAGGGCCGCCACCCGGGAGGTCAGTTTATGGGTGCAAGAAATGAGACAAAATACGACATATTTTACAAAGAGGTGTTGAGGTTATCGTATTTTTGTTCAAACTTTTGGTATGTCTTCTTATAGTTTGCAACATTGTTGTAATCAATGTTTCAGGTCGTACGTCAAAGGGGGTGGGCCCCTGCCCCTTTAAACTATTATTAAATAATGGACTTAGAATAGAACGAAAATTTGGCGATGCTATAGAGAGAGACATAATGAAAATAAATGCTATGCTAAATTATTGGCGACGCATATGGCCGGAGCCGGAGCTGAATGGTTGGTGCCAGAATGGAATTCAATGCTCCACACATATTAGACAAATGAGATGTTCCATTTAATGTTTTATACCGGTTAGAAATTCATTTTGAAGGGTCAGAACCTCACACAATAGTTTGAGACCCCCTCACGAAGGTGGTCCCCTGAATAAAGAAGAAAAGCTTAGAAAGAAGAAACGAAAGAAATGAATTAAGAAAGAAAAAAGCGAAAGAAGAAGAAGGTCCGCATGGGATCAATGAGTGATTGTTGGTGGTAGACCGAACCGGGTGTCGGTATTTTTCGGTCGGTGCCGAATTAGTCAAAAATGTACTTAACATATTGATATAGGTCCTTAATATATGTTTTTAATAACATAAATCTCATTTTTGAGGTTCCCAAAACTCTCAAATCGAGTCTGATGTAACTCCTCTCAGGGTTGTCTACTGAAAAAAAAAGAAAAGAGCCGGAGAAAATTCTAACTGAATCACGGTTTAACTCTCTAAACGATGTCAGAGGTGGGCAGACGAACCAGTAGCCGCGCGCCGCAGGCCCCCCCGGCCGGAAACGCATAGCGAGCGCCGAGGCGCAATATACTGCCGAGCTGATATATTTCAGAGCAGCTCTGTACACGTTAATATAACATTTTTTTTTAATAAAATGTTTACACCACTTTGTATTTTCTTTTCTAATTCGTTTTTTGTACTATGAAACAGTTAATTTATTTTATACTTAAACTCTCTTATTTTTCTTTTTTTTATTATATACAAAAAAATTATTACGTTAAAATTTTGTAATATTTTAAATATTTTTTTCTACCTTAAAGCTATATCTCAATAAGGCAGTAGCGCAAATAGCCCCAGAGGGCCCTCCCTTCACCCTGGCTGCGCTATGTCTTTACTGCTTTATGGTTTATCGTGTAAGGGTTTTACTGTTTCACATTCTACTCGCGAAACACCATGTCTGGTGGAAAAATAACATTCATTAAACCTTTGGAAAAGAAAAAAAAAAAGATAAAGAATAATATATATATTAATATTATTATACTATATATAATAGTATATATATATATATAGTATATACTATATATTTATTATATATATTATACTATTATTATATATATTATACGATATTATATTATTATATTACATAAATATATATTAATCTATATATATATTTATATATATATATATATATATAATCATGTATGATATTATATATATATATATATATATATTATATTATAATATATACGAGAGAGAGAGATTGAGAGAGAAGAGAGAGAGAGGAGAAGAGAGAGAGAAGAGAGAGAGGAGAAGAGAGAGGAGAGAGCGAGAGGGATATGAAATTTTATTACTATAATGATGAAAAAATTTTATTAAACAATAGTATATTAGTAAAATATACAATATGTGGTATAAATATAAATAAAATTTCACCCTCCACCGCAAACATCCTGATTGCCCTATCAGGAAATGTAACATATTCCCCCGATATCTCATTTCCTATAGTTGTTATTATATAAGTTATTAACCTTACTTTGAATGTTCATTGCAAGATCTTGATTCGTTAAAGCACGTATCTTGGAGAAATTGTTAGATGGATAGGGAATGGGTATCTCATTTTAAATCGTTCTCACATTGGACTGATGAAATGTTTTAAGACATTGCTTTTTTCACATAATTTTCTCTATATGTCATCCAATATAGGTAATACCATATTATTATACTATAATGTTATATCGAAGTATGTAATCCATGCCCTTCTTTCTTAGCAGCTGATGCTCTTGCTCTGTAATCCATACGACACCATCAGATGCTAATCTAGACAAGATGCGGGATTTTTGCTGGATACGTGGAGTGTAAAGGACTGTTCTAGTCGAAAAAGTCTTGAATTATAATTGACCCACATGTAATACCAGGTTTTAGAAGATAAACCACACCTTTGAAGATAGTTTAAGTCCATAGCTATACGTATTTAAAATGTATTACAAAACACAGGTTAAGATGGTTGGTTCTCAACTGAAATATCATATTCACAGGTTTTAACCAGCAACCTTTAAAAATTACGTGACGTCATAAACATGATTTTTCCTGAAAACTTTATCTTTTCAGCTTTATATTCAAGGTGAAATTTTTTATGAATCATTAACTTTTACAGTTCTGTATACATTTAACTCTGGATATATATATATATATAAATATAATTATTATATATTATATATATATATATATATATATAATATATAATATATATAATATTATATTATATTATTCTATATATATATTATATATATATATATATACTACTAATTATGTATAAGTTTAAAGGATCCTTCTTCATGTTTGACTTTCACTTTTATGTATTTAAATATAATTGAGAAACTATATAGTGCCATTTGTACATACAGAATTTTTAGCATCAAATATGATTTACAATTCATTAAACACATATTTTTTAAATAATACTATATAATGAAATTAATACAATAAACTCCACATAAAATTAGAGTATAGATGTTGAACAGGGTAAGACATAGTTTTTTATATAATTTACGATTATTTCATTTTACAAAATGAAGGATATATTGGATTATTCAATACTTTTTAAATCCAAAGAGTAATTCAGCTATTGGACACAATGGCATCTTTTATTCCCTATTAGTAACAGAAATCCAGTTCCTTGCTGTTGTACATGCTGCGATGTGAAGTGTTGAAACCGACGAACCACGGTATCCTTTTAGCTTTTAGATCCTACTTTCGTTAATAGCTGAGGACTTCCTATAAATGAGGTTCCGTTTTAAACACAGTGGGTTTTATCTTCTTCTTCATTCATCTTTAATAATTCAAAATACCGTTGCGCAATAGATGTCAATTTAATGAGCTTTGAGTAATGTAAGGTAAACCAAGACAGTGATTGGTGATTGTAGACTACCACTAAATGGAGAACTTAACTCCCAATGTACCTTTTCTTAAAAGTTTAAATGATACGTTAACAAGCTAACGGTCAGGCGGTGAGATCGTTAAGCGATATAAATTACTATTCTTATGCGTATTCTTCAAAGATTATTCTGTCCCGCGTCATTGTCATGAAACCAGTGTTGTGCTATTAGTACGTTAAAAAGTCGTGAACTATAGAGATTGGCCTGATCATTGTAATACTTTCATATCCCAGACTAAGGTTGGCCGTTTACATTAGACTGATACCTTCTAAGTCCAAAAGGGTGAATTTATAGGCGCTGATTTTTTTGACTACTTCCATGAGTATGCTTCATGTTCAACAATACCTATTACTTTCTGAGGCAGATTACCATTCACAATGTTGGGGATATGATACTCGAATAATCCCTGGTAAAGTTAAACATACTTTGTTTTCATCTCGTTTAATAGGATATCTTCGGTGTAGTTTTCAAGAGAGAATTTTCGAATTTCAAATGTGCTTGAGGTATAATTTCACTTATTCTAACATAGATGATAGGCCTTCTAACACTTGTAAAACAAAGGTTCCCCAGAAGTGAGCATACACCGTTGCAGCAGGTTTACTTTTATTTTAAAGAGCGAATTTTAGATTTGAACGGGTTAATACGAATTCTAGTATGTATCAGCTGGTAGATGATAAGTCTTCTCTTAGAGGAAGATGTCACCGTTTAAACAGTCCGTAAAATACGATATTTTTTTGTGGTTTTACAGCTTTTAATCTTAATATGTGCGCTCATCTTGGATAACTGATAGTAAACGCAAGACTGGAGATGAACTGTGTTAAATCGTCGGAATAGATTTAATTAATTTCTATATATCCTATAAGGATAATTGCAGCTGATGCACTAATGAGTTTCATTTTGAGAATATACCTTCAATCTGATTAAAACAGGTATACTCAGGAAATTGGATTCTGTGTATATTATGTGATCGTCAGATGATGGTCTGTACCATCGGGTTTCGTTAGTTTCGTCTTCAGATATAAAAACACGTTAGATGGATCTAAATACTGATCCGAAGTACCTGGTATATTGAACTCGAGAGGGACATCGGTGTTGGTAATTGAATGTATGGGGTTGATGCTGATGAAATTGGTTTCAGTTACACTAATTGGTGGGGTTCATCGAGAAGAGATCAGTTACTCTTGCATGCAGTCTGACTAGAAGGATGAGAATGCATCTGGTATGCGAGTGGCTGAGCCTGTATAATGGAGTGGTCGTGGTTTATGCTTTTTTATATTCGGTCCACTATTGATGTTTTAATGTAAAAAGATACAGTTAGTAATTAAATAGAAATACATCAATGCATTTTTCTTTTTGAGGTCTTTTAGTCTTAACCCTTTTTCTTAACGCATATTTTCATAGTTTTTGTTACCTTGAACGTATTTTGCGCCTTATTTTTCCGTCTTACAATCACCACATCTCATCTGAAACTCTGTAATCCGCCTTTTATGGACGCCGAGGGTTAGTTCCTGCGTGCTGATATTCCTGTAACGTTGCACCTGTTCGATATCTTTTTTACTATTATCTGTCACTCCTCTTCTAAATAGTAGCATGCCACTTCTCATAATTTAGAGAAAATCCACCAGTCATACCCTCTTTGTAATTTGTTCCAGAATACCTATGGGTTATAACATTTTAACGGAGCTTCTATCATGGCACTATCTTACACTGATGAGATAAGTTATGACTGAATAATTATAACTAACTACATCATCTTATACTATATCTTACCTCTCCTTAATTTTAGAAGGTTTTCTAACAGTATATATTAAGATTTTCTACTCTGTTAAAGAAATAGTCCATCATGTTTAGTTAAAGGTGTCCTGTTTCTTTCTTCATATGAGTAATTAAACAATAGTGTTCCGTCTGTGAATGGATACAGTCTACCTTCGACATCCTTTATAATGCATTGGCACAGACCCTAAATGTGAACAACTGAGAGTTAAGTAATGAACATTAGGAAAAGATATACTTTCATTTTTAGGAAAAGAACCACCTATAATAAGGGGGGTTAGTATTTCCTAACATACTGATGGTGCAACTATATCTGTTATACGAAGTAAGCCATTCTTGATCTTGTAACATCTCCGAAGGAACTGCATATATATTGAGAGATAACGTTTGAGTCATAGACTGTTACTTCAGAGGTAAGGGCGGTTCTATTTTCCACTATGCCTTTAGAACAGTATGAAATGTTCTATTACAGATCTGTTCATGCACACATTTCCGAAACAATCTGAACGTTTGATATACAGCTTCAGGTCTCTCAATCATTTCCGCTGTTGTCGATCTTGAACGTGATAATACCCTGGTATCCCGGGTGGTTAATTCATAGTGTATATTATGATCTTTACATATCTTACTTACAGCAAACGGGGTGTTTATAACTGTTGATGTCATGGATTGAACGGTAATATCTCCTCTTTTTAACACAAATTTTTCATAGAAATATGTCAACTTTTAATTGTCAACACGTTTTAATCGGATGTGTTGTTTATTTTTAATATAACGATTTAACATAGATCGCAACTCTAATCCAACAATTATCCAATACGTGCCTGAGGGAGAATTTTAATATTTGCTCTAATACTCGCAGCCGGACGGCGGAATGCTCGTTGTTCATTTCGCATAGTCTACCGTCTAAGAGATCTATGTTAAGATGAATAGGGTTATTAGTTCGGTTGTAAAATCTGAAACTTATTATCCAGGATTCAGGTCAAGAATGCGAAGAGGCATATTAAATAGAATGATCTCCACTTCAGACTTACGATGACGAATGCTTAATGTTTCGTTGATTTCACTACTTTTTATATAATAAACTTGTTGTGATTGTTATTACCATTTCACAGAAATATCTGTTATGTGGCCTCGGACTTTTGAACCTAATATTTTGTCTATTTTATACATATTACACCCAGGATCGAATCGTATTTTCTGTATTTCTTTTTAAATCCTCCTTTTATGGATTCTCCCTCTAAATCTTTGAGATAATATAATTCCAACCCCTCATGTTATTTATACACGCATTTGTAGTATTTTAATTGTTTAGACCAACTTCGCTTTCATATCTTTTCGTAACCTGTCATCAGCTCTAGACTCTTACATATTATTTCACGTTTATACAGATTTATCTTATTTTTTACAGTCTATTGGTTTTGTTGATCACCGTTGGTGTCTTTGCATTCTAAGGGAGTTGTCTTTATAGGTTCTATGAAAAGATCTATTGTAAGAAATGCTGAGGTCATCGATATGCCATTATTTAAAGTGTTACATCTTAGTAAAGGTATCTTATGCATTCGTTACTTTAATCGTACGCTGAATTCTTTTACAATAGCAGCTTTATTTACCGAAAATATGTTAAAATATAATATATCGTATTCAGTAATAATTTCCTGAAACTCTCTACCTAAAATCTCGCTAGCCCCTATCCGTGCAATCATTTTTTGGATATCTAGTCATGTCCTTATAATTTCTTTCTCTACTGGCAGGCCGGTCACTGTATGTTGATTTTTTTCTCTTTAAAAAGCTTTTTACCATAAGTATCTAGATGTAAAACGTAATAGTAAAGAAGTATATATTGAAAACCCTTCATTATAGGAACTGTATTTAATCATTCCGTTAAATCTAATTGCAACATTATCTGATTATGGGCAGGTTGTCGGGTTAGGGATTTTCGGAACGACAGGTTGAATGTAAAAGTAAAAGCATCTTCACCTCTAAATATTCTTTCACTCTTTTTCTCGTTTTGAAACTTTGCAGCGAATCTATGGAACCCTCAAAACTATTTGTTTCTCAAGTTGAGTATACTATCACGAACTTGGCCTTAGCTCCATGTTGAATACTGTCCAAGTTAAAACATATATATATATAATATATAATATATATATATATAAATATATATTTATATATATATATATATATATTATATATATATATGATATATTATCTATATATATTATTCTATTATATAATACGTAAAAAGGAAATGAAAGTAATAAAAATGTGTATTTTTTTTATTTAATCATATACATTTTCTGAAAGAAAAAACTTATATATTATTATATATATATTTATTCTATATATTATATATATAATAATTATATATATAATTATAATATATATATATTATAATATATTATATATAATATATATATTATGATAATACAAAATTACGAATTAATCATTGAGGTTTACTGTATGGGATTTTTTCTTTATTCTTCCTTCTGGTCACACGTTTGAATTTATCTGAAGCGTACGAAGTACCTGAGGGACTTGAATCGGGTCTAGGCATCTTGGGGATATCATCCAAGTCTGCTAATCTTTTGTATTTAAGATAAAGTTCGGGGAAGTATAAAGTTTGAAAGTTCTGTTTGATGGTAGGTCCATCCTGTAACAGACTTTCTTCCAATCACCGTGAGAGATCTGCTATCAAGTCAACAATATTTGATCCTTTGACAATTTCATTATCGATAATGATTTGTCCTAATTCATTCCATGATAATTGATCTTTTAAAATATTATATAAAGCTAGACCAGCTTTGCGACCTCTATTTGGTAAGCTCTCTTCCAGGATATTTTTAAAAGGATCTTCGTTTTTCACAACAGGTATTACCTCCACAGGTGTTGTTGAATCATTCGAGCTTGACTTACTTAATGAGGCGTATAGATTGTAAGTTTTTAAGATTATTAAATTTCTGTATGGCTTCTTGATATAAGGCACTGTTCTTCATGAGATGTTAATGTTCCTGAATTTACTAACCTAGCCTTTCTTTTCATAATTTGTATCTGTTCAAACTTGGGATATGTAAACTTGGGTATAGGTGCAGATAGGTACTGAGATCTTCTGGATTGAGATCTGGTGTTTGTAATTGTTGATTGAATTGCAGGAGAAGTAACCTTGGTAAGTGCGGTTGTATAGGCTTGTACTGCTGAGGCTGTACTCAGAGTGAACTGATTGGTGTGTATTTGTTGACATCAGAATGTGTAGTCTTTTATACTTATGTTTCTCATATCTCATTATAGTGGTATTAACAACCACTTCTTTCATTATTCTGAATATCCACTTAGTTAGTTAAAGGGGATAAAGAAAAAAAGTACGGTAGGAACACTCCATCTTTCTGAAAGTAAATCAATGTTTCTAGAGGATTGAGATTCAGAGGCAGAGGTGGGAATGTTCTTTAAAGAATAATCTTTCAAAGTTTGAATGTTAAAGAACATTCTTTTATAAGTCTTTAAACAGACTTCGCATACACATGGATTGAATTTTTCATCATTCATGTTCTTTTCGTTTTTTTCAGCTGTTTTCGTTTTTTTAATTTTTTTTTATAATAGGTAAATACTTAAACAAGTAGAAGTTCATTTCAGGTATGAATAAAGTTTCCAATTTCGAAAGGCAACAATTTAGTTGCGGAGCAAACCTCTTATAAACTGGTTGTAGCGTATGAATTCACACTATTAAATACCATGGGAAAGATGACTTCTTTATATACCTTACGAAGTCTTTACGCTGCGATGGAAACATTTGAGAGGCTAATACATTGATGACTTCGTCTTTCTCTGACGCAAAGAGTAGTATATTGGATTTTAAGATATATTCTCTCATGATACTTAATTTGATAAAAAATGTTCTCCCTGTATAATTAAAAATTGTTTTATGATGGATAACACAGTAAACTTTTCAGATATTTCTTCATTTAACTTATGCATTAATGATTATGTTTCCACAATTATGACCATTCACATTATCCAACGATTTGATGTCGTAGATCCCTTCATGAATGAATTACATCTTTATATTCTGCAATTTTTCCTGATAAACCTGTAAGGTAACACCATATATTTTTTACCTGCGTGCGCATCATTGCTTCAAATGTTTAATACAGAAAGTTTTCCCGCATGCTGTGGGCCATGATAGCAGAAAGTGAGCAGGACAGGAACATAAATTTACTACACGTCCATACTCTGTCAAATGTTCGATGTTTAATGTAAAGTCTTTATTGATATATTATAATATATATATATATATATATATATATAATTTATATTTATATATATTATATATAGGTAATATATATATATTATATATATCTATAGGTATATATCCAAGAACAATGTTATTTTTCCAACAGAATGTGCCTTTCGGATAGCATGAAACAGTAAACCTACGGTTAAGATAATAGGCAGTATAAGAACTAGCGCATAGCATGGGTGAAGGAGGCCTCTGGGCTATGCGCTATACTGCCTTATTGAGTTATAGCCTTAGGGTAGATCATTCATATTGTTTTATACAAAATTTAACAGTGAACAGGGTTTTGTATAAATAATAATAAAAAAAAAAATTAAGAAAGTTTAAGTATAAAAAATAACTGTTTCATAGTAGAGCATTTATTAAAATATTACAAGTAATGTAACATTTTATAAAAAAAAAAGTGTATATTAACGTTTAACCCAGAAATATATTAGCGTTCCGCGCAGTAATATTGCGTGCGGGCCGCTCGCTCGTTTCCGGCCGGGGGCGCGCCTGAGGGCGCGGACACCCTCGCGTTGTCTTGCCCACCCTGCGATCGTTTAGAGAGTTGAAACTGTGATTCAGCATAATGTATCTTCCTCACCGCTTTTCTCTTTTTTCGGGGGAACCCTCTCCAGGGGGGTTTCAGACTCATTTGAGAGTTTTGGGAACCTCAAAAATAAATCTATTTAAAAAACATATATCAGACACTAATTAAGATTTATAGTACATTTTACATATTCGGGCACGCCCGGCTTCCACACCGGTGTCGGTACCTACACATACAATCACTCATTTGATCCGCCATGCGAGACCTCTTCTTTTTTTCCTTTCTTCTCTCTTTCCTACATCATTTTTCGTCTTTTCTTCTAAGTTTTCTTTTTTCAGGGGGGGAACCACCCTTCGAGAGGGGGGTCTCAAACTCATTTGGGGTTCTGAAACCTTAAAAATGAATTCTAACACCGTTGAACAACATAATTGTAGACATCTCATTGTATATATTAGCTGGAGCCCTGATTCCATTCTGGCAACCTTGCAAGACATCAGCTTCCGGCTCCGGCCCATATGGTTCGCAAAATAATTTAACATAGCCAATTTCTATTCATTTATTCTCTCTATACCTCACCAAATGTACTTTCTTAAGTCATTTTTAAATTAAGGCGGGGCCCACACCTTTGGACGTAGCGACTCTGAAACTTGATATAACACTGTTGCAATCATATAAGGAGACATACCACGTTGAAAAGATACGATAAAAATCTAAACCGTCTTATTGGCCGTAAGAGTACGTGTCATTTTGTTCATTTCTTGACCATAAATTGGAACCCCGGCTGGGGCCTGGGGAATATGGCGTTCGAGGAAAGTATACGGAAATTTATTTGAGCAATTTTCTACCCCTTGTTTGACACCCGTCATGATAGGTTTTTGACGAAAGGTACGCCATCTACAAAAACGCATTTGGTTGCGTTTAAACCGCAACGGCTGAATAACGTCTGCTCGAATGAGCGGCAACGAGCTCGGCATACTCAAATACAATACTAGACAACGAGCTTCGCTTCAGTAGCTCAAGATAACAAAAAAATGTTAGGAAAGGGGGGTAGGGTTATATCTACATACTAACTCTTGTTAGTGTAGTGAATCGATTCGTCGTGAATACCACAGGAATCGATTTCAATCAGTTCGAATATGTATCTAATGCGATACAAATGGTCGAAATTATTCGCATATAATTATATCGCATAGAAGGGTTAAAATGGGGGGTGGGGATACTAAATCATAGAAGGACATCCTAGCATCTGTTCCTAATATAGTAACCGAATCGACTCCCGACCCATAACCCTAAGGGGTAGGCATAATAACGGGGTATTCGATGACGTAGGACGGTATGCTAGAAAAGGCTAGAAAGTGGGGGTAGGGTAATAACTCATAGAAGACTCTAGACTCTAATATAGCCGCAATCGACCCCCGTACCAATACACAGGAATAGACACTAGACGGTGTATTCTACAATAATAGGTCGGCACGTGCTAAAAGCTAGAATATATAGCCTATATAATATAGCATAAGCATATATCTATACCTCTAGACTATATCCCTATAAGGATATAGACCTTATGCTATAGGAATTGTGACATTTTATCGGATCGGCGGCACCTTTTGAAGTCTCTCTGTTTCTCCGTCTTGTTATCAGTTTTGTGGTTTGTGGTTAGATAAGACGGTCCCAATCCTGTTGTATACTACTGCACGGTAGACCGCCCGCGGACTATCGCTCATTATAAAGGTAATTCAATACAAATTAAATAAATCTTCTTTTTTTTCGTACTAAATTTAAGGAATCTCAAACCTTAGCGTAGGTAATGTGAGTGAGGTTAAATTATTT
Organism: Trachelipus rathkii; assembly: GCA_015478945.1. Classification (NCBI taxonomy): domain Eukaryota; kingdom Metazoa; phylum Arthropoda; class Malacostraca; order Isopoda; family Trachelipodidae; genus Trachelipus; species Trachelipus rathkii. The sequence goes on from JABUQX010087134.1 coordinate 13,059, forward strand.
AGATTTGTTGGATATTGTTGGATTAAAAGGGAGGATGATGCAGAGTGTAGTACGGAAGTTGTGATCGACAGGAAGGTTGAACTGGTTGCAATTAAATGTTGGTGTATGAAGATAATGTCTTGGAGTGAGCTAGGTCTTTACTGAGGGTATGTTGTTACCTGTGTTAATACATAGTAGTGGACTATGGTCCGGAATAAGAAGGTATAAATCGTAAGGCTACAATTTAGATGGTGAAACTAGGGGTGTTAGACGTTGAGAAGAATGTGATAAAATGTGGATATTAACGTTATTTAAGAGTTGTTTGGATTTGAAGAAAGGGGCACATGAGGATAAAGTGATAGTACGTTGTAGATCGGTTGGTCATTGGAAATGATGATGATGTCAGTTGGTTTAAACGGATTATAGTAGTGTGTGGTGCTGGGAATGCCGGCTGGAAAGACGCGAAGAAAAGTGGATTGAGTTCCAATAAAGAAGCATGGAGGAAGAAATGGAAGTTTGGCATAGAGGCGAGAAAAAGGTGCAATAACAGGAGTGAATGGCGGGGTTTTCTGCGGGATGGTATATAGCTCACCCGAGGCAAGGGATGAACCCACATTGACGAGAATCCTAGGTGATGGGTGTCCGTCGCTGTCGTGAAACTCTAGGTGGATTATCCATGACTGGACGAGTTCTCACTAAAAGATATAAGGGGGCGGTAAGGTGGTTCTTTTGACTTGCTTCATATTCTTCTTACTACTTTTTCTGTTTTCCGGTGGATGATTACAGCACACTTACCTCCTAGTCTCTGGGGAATAAGGTGGTGAATGATTATAATATATATATAACTTATATAATATATATAATATATATAATATATATAGTAATATATAGTATATAATAAATATATATATTTATATATATATATATATATATATAATATATATTATTATATATATATTATATGCCATGAGTTTTCATAAAGTATTTAAAATTCCTAAATTGTACTTGTACTGTGACCTTGTACAAATTCTAGGGTACTTGTACTTTGTACTTGAACAATTGCAATTACTTGTAACTTGTACTTGGGTTGATGGTAACTGATTTATATATTATATATATATATATATATAATATATATATATATATATATATATATATATATATATTATTTATATAAAATTATATATTATATATAAATTAATATAATATATATAATTTGCAGAAGAGGTAATATAGCTCGCTTGTTCCTTGTCAGTCAAAATGTTAAAAAATATTTCAAAGATAATTGAAATGCATAGTATATGACTATTTAATTATTATTATTATTATTAATTATTATTATTTTATTATTATTATTATATTATTATTATTATATTATATTATTATTATTATTATTATTATATTAATTAATTATAATTATGTAATTAGTTAAGAATTATTATGTAATAATTGAGCAGCGATGTTGTTGATTTGCTGCTGATGGAGAGGACAAATATTAGCAGTCATGGTAGTATTTTTAGTAGTATCATAATTAGAAAGCGCTCTAGTAGTGTAGTGAGTAGTAGGTAGTAAAGTAGTAGTAGTAGTAGTAGTAGTGTCAGGTTAGTAAGTAGTAGGTAATAAATAATTATAGCAATTTAGGTGATGTACAAAAATTCGAATTTTTAAATCTTATTTTTATATAGGTTATTTTTGGGGTATAGTTACGCAAAAAGGAACGAGTCTTTATTTTAATGTAATGGGGATAAAGAAGAGAGGCAGAAAGAGAAATGAAGAGAGAGAGAGAGAGAAGAGAGAGGAGAGGAGAAGAGAAGAGAGAGAGAGAGGAGAGAGAGAGAGAGACCGCGAACATTCATCATGCTTCACGATGATTATAGATTTAACATTTCGAAAACTTCCAAAAGTTTTTATATGGCCGAAATTTAAAACCCCTGCTTAAGGCAATAGGAGAGAGGGTTAGAGTATCTAAACTAACGCGCCTAGGATCCGCTCACTCTTGAAGCTTCTTGTATTATCTTCCATAGTGTTTCCATCGTAGTATTGAGGCAAGCATTTGCTTTGGCACAAACAGTTTTGTCGCGCACAATGGATTTCATCTAAAAGACGTATATGAAAGGTTTTTAGTTTAGATGTCCCACTAGAAACGTATCCAATATGCTCATAAATACCATATTTTCCAATAAGGGCCTGAGTATTCTGTGTCTTACAATATATTTCTGATTAAATGAAAATGCAGTCAATATAACAACAATGATGACATATTTTATTGGTATCAAAAGTTCTTTGTAGTATTCAGAGCTATTTTTCTATAATTGTTGTGTTATACTTGTTTTTTGTTATGGGTATTAATGTTCGCAGTACTTATGTTATTATCTCTTCTCACTCTTTCTCTCTCTTTCTATCTTCTTGCTCTTATTTTTTTTCTCTCTCTTTCTTTTCTCTTTTCTCTTTCTTTTGTTCTCTAATAAATGGTAAGTCTGTAAGTGTAGATGGACAATGATAATGGAGTTCGATGACTGACTTTACATTTAAACTTTATGAAGAGGAAGTACTACGATATCCTAACATTTGATATGAGATATTTAGATGATATTACCGGCATAATTTAAATAAAATCGATACCAAAAATAATATATTAATGTTTTTAAAAACACATAAATGAAGTATTTAATTCAAATGAGATCATAATAGCCGAGAGATTCTGCTATCATAAATATAACTAAAATAATCTTAATTACTTATTACTAATTCTAATATGATAAACATATCAGGAAAGTTAACCTATATGTATTTTTATTCTGTACGTCGTAAAAACTTAAGTACTGAGTTATAATATAGTTTGTTAATATAACCACACTATGATTCTGTATTATCAATCACACATAATCAAAATTAGTCATTAAATCTAACTTTAATTGTAGTCTAGACAGGAACTTATGTTAATTTTATATAATAAAAGAATTACTTCTTAGGTAAAGGATCACATTGATATTGACTATGAAATAGTCCATTTGCAGCGGTTTTCCGGTATCAGGCCAAATGACTATCCGGTGCATCCCTAGATTCAATGGATTACAAGTCCTTCTATTAGGACAAATAATAAATATGATATAATATTCAAAAAATGTTACAACTATTAATATTAACTAATATCAAAAAATATCAAATTAGAATGTATAAATTCAACATAACTTACTGAAGAAACGTGAATAATGAATGAAAAGATTTTAGACTCAAACACCAAATAATATTATCATAACTTAGCTTAGACAGTATAAGAATTTACAATAGAATAATATTTATAGTGATATAATGAAACCTTTTCTGAGTCAATAAGACGATAGGCTTCCACCAGAATGTTTATTATATTCCAAATTTTAGGATAAAGAATATTCGGTTGTCTTATAGACCATAGATTTTATCAGGTTATTAATCATTTAATTCGCAGAAATTTTATAAATTTTAATGTAAATATATATTAAAAAACAATCAAAAACAGTAAAAAAAATCATTTAAATGTAATTTAAATGCAAATTTTTAATTTATTAAATAAAAAAAAATTTAATAAATCCTTATCATTTATGAAACATCAGTACTTCAATTATAATTCAGTAGTAAAAAGTTCAGGAACAAAATCATGATTAAAAGAAATATAATATCGAAGTCATTTCTAATTTTTTAATAAATATATATAAAATATATATATATATACTAATAATAAATATTAAAATAGGTTGAAAAGAAAATAATTCTAACAAATATAACAATAATTAATAAAAATAATCATATAAAAATTAATATTATATGAAAATCCGTTAAAGGAATTATCCAGCTTTTTAAATTATTATATGATTAGATTTTGATGATTATAAAATATATTAGTTAATTATTATTATTATTATAATAATAATTATTATTTAGTATCATGTCAGGGTATTATTATTAGGTCATCATTATTATGTCAAAAATTGTGCAATTTGGGAATGTTGTGATGGTTTTGTAACATATTACGATTATTTATTGATTTATTATTAATATTTTGATAATATGTTTATGTAATTTTGTCTATTATAAGTTAATATTGCTATTGTACAAAAATGAATTGTTGTTTGAAAATAAGACTTGGTCAATATATGTTATAAGTTTTCTTCTTTGAATAAACTTTTTTTTTTTTAAAATTGAATTATTTTAATTATGCCAAGGCATAATAAGTGGGTACTATTTGGTATTTGTTAATTTTATTATCTATTATTGTTGTTGACATCATTAATTATTATTATTATTATTATTAATTATGACAATATAATAGATTCTCGAATTAAAACTTAATTGTTTTATATGAAAATAATTTCAAAACGGATTGTGGAATAAATAAATAAATATCTAACTAACAAACAAGTTTATTGATATATATTATATAATATTATATTATATTATAATATCTATTAGTATTTATATATATA
>JABUQX010087134.1:22500-26425 GCA_015478945.1 Trachelipus rathkii
TATTAGTGTTCCTTATTTATTGATGTCAAAAATGTTGAACGCATATACTCTAAAGTTGCCATGTTTCATTGAAAATTGCATTTTCTGCAAGCTTATCATTTATTAATAATAATTTGTAAAATATAAAATAAAAGATTTACCACCATTTCAGGTAATATATTAAATATCTTTTGTGTACTAAATAAATAAATAAACAGAAAATAAAACGGTTATGTGTGTGACAGCTTGCCAAATGGTAATTTCCGATGCTTCTTTTCTTACTAATCTGAGGGGGCCATACCGGCCAGTTTTCGTGCTACTCCTTTTGCATCATCAGTGTTATGCTTTTGTAGTCCGAAAGGAAATATGCTAGTGACTTAAAAAATATAAAATTAGCAATGCCACGTCAATAATTACTTGAGAGGCGAAAATTCCGTGATTATAGTTGGGCAGATGAACCACCAAATAATTGGAGTTAAATTACCGTCCAATCGTAAAGTATTAGCCGTTTATAATAATCGTGAAGTTAAGCTCACGCTTAGTGAAAGTGTAAATTTAGTTATGCGTGAATGCGAAATATTTTGACAAAGAAGCAAGGATTCCAACAAAATCTTATCACAACTGCACAAGATATTAACAAACCTATTAAATGCCACAACCTTGTTTCAATCGGTAGAACGACAAAGTCGCCAGGGCCCGGCTTTAGAAAATTGAAAAAGCATTTGTAAATAATTTGTATAATCTGTTTGATATAGCACACGCAAATGCTCCTGATATAATGAAATTAGATGAAGATAAAATCTTCTTGCAGCGACAAAGAGAACCAGGACGAACAGGCTGCATGGCTTGTGTAGACAAAAAACTTTCAAATAAAGAAAGAACAGAATAAGGGAAGAAATTCGTCGTCAAACTATATATGAAGAATCGGTAGCAACTACATCTGTTGCTCCAGCATCTGATAAATGTGATACCCTAAGTTCTAATTCATCTGAAGGCTCTAACGAAGAATTTGTTTCAAAAGCTGTAGAGGATGCAGCAGACACCAATGTATCAAAGAGAGGAATGGTAGATATTATGACACCAAAATTGGCGGCAGTCTTAGACAGATGCAAATTGAGCATGCGAGATGCTGTATATGTTGTTGAGGCGACAGCAGAAGCCCTGGGACACGATGTCGATAATCTTTCTATAAATCGATCGACTATCCAACGAGCTCGGAAAAAACTAAGAAGGAATCGTGCTAAAGATATTAAATCTTCATTTAGTGAAAATATCCTGATTTTGTAACAGTTCATTGGGATGGAAAACTGATCCCTTCCTTAAATGTTAGAGATCCGAAGAGAGAAATGCTTCCAATAGTTATTACATATGGAGAAAATGAACAATTAATTGGTGTTCCAGAGTTACAAAATTCATCAGGTAGGGAACAAGCGGAAGCAGTAATTAATGCTGTAAACAACTGTGAATTAGAGGATAGAGTCCAAATTCTTTGTTGTAATACAGCTGCATCAAATACGGGTAGGTTATATTATTATACTCATTGAACAAGTTTTAAACAGAGAGTTACTGTTTTTTCCATGCCGTCATCTCATATATATAATTTGAAAGTAAAATAGGTGAAACAATAAGATATCCAGAAATACCATTTCCAAGTCATTGAGAGACAGTTGGAATAAAATAAGTAGAAATAATTATCACCATTAAGGCGCAATGCTAAAAACGGGTTAAGTGAATCAGAGTTGTATGAAATGCTTAACTTTCTTAACAAAGAATTAAGAAAAAAGCCTCTACAAAGTGATTACCGCTGTTAGGTTAGGTTAGGTTAAATAGTTAGGCATATAGGTTAGGTTAGTTTAGGTTAGTTAGGTTAGGTTTGTGTTAGTTAGGTTTGCTAAGTTATGGCTAAGAAAAGGCTAAGCTTACTATTGGATGCCCAGAGTTTCAAAATTCATCATGTAGGAAACAAGGAAGTAGCAATTACTGCCAAAAACAACTGCGAATTAGGAGGATAGAGTCCAAATTTTTGTTACGTTATACAACAGCATAAAATAATGCGAAATAATGCCCTCTATTCTCATTGAACAACAAAAAGTAAGTGCTATTGTTTTTCCATGCCACTACTTTAGGGAGAAATAAGAAAATGTGAAACCACATTTCTTCGCTATATCATCGTTTAGAATAAACTGGAATAAAACAAATATACTAATTAACATGATGGAGCAGAGATAAAACGGGTTTTAGTCAATCTGAGTTAAGAAAATTTAACTTTACAATCAAAAAATTGCGAAAAATAAACAATGCTTTGTTAATTGAACCATGAGCGTAATAAGGGCTTGGGGTGGACACTGATAAAAATTTTTTAAAATCCTCCCTCAGAGCGTGCTGGCACTGATATCTGGGCAGCGGTCAGAGCACTTATTATCTACTAAAGGCAGTTCTCTTTAGGCATGAGCTGTAACAAGAGAGGAAAGAGGCATGTCCCAGATTTGATAGTTTTTTTTCATCAAAGGCCCACTAATACCAATCATGCTTAATCTGGAATTTATGGAAACAAGCCATCGCCTACTTTGTTTTTTTAAATCCTTAAAGCAATTCCGCTGAGACCAGATCCCTGTTATCTGAAGAACTTCAATAAACAGGAAACAGCCTCTGCGCCAATATCAGAAGAGGCGTCAGTTTTATCACTGTTTGATGACAGTGTCGACTTCGAAAGCAAGATTAAAATGATTGAGAATTTAAATAATGAGGGTTACAAACATGGTTATGCGTAGCTCACAACCCTGGTCAAATTTTAAGATACATCTTAAAAGTTTAACATTATTGCAATTGTAATATTATCATCAGAATTACTATCAGTATCATTGCTAATATTACTAATATTATTATTAGACATTTATTATCATTATTATTATTATTATTATTATTATTATTTTTTCATTAATAATACTTTTATTATTATTAATTATTACTATTTTTATTAATTGTAATATTATCAAGATTACTATCATTATTAATATTATTATTATTACCATACTTATGACGGCCATTGTTGGTCATATATATATATATTATTTATTATTATTATTATTATTATTATTATTATTGTTAGTATATTATTATTTTATCATTTTTATACATAGTTTATTTTCTAAATGTAAAAATTCTCTTTCTTGAGTGATTTAACCATTTCTAGAATATTACTATTATTTATTTATTATTATTACATATCATTATTAATATTATTATATTATTAGCATTATTATTATACACACACATTATTATTAAATATACAGTTATTAGTACATATTACACATTACATTACTATTATTATTATTATTATTATTTGTATTATTATTATTATTATTATTAAGGCTTATGCCATTATTAATATTATTATTATTATTATTATTATTATTATTATTATTATTATTATTATTATTACATGATTATTATTATTAATATATTATTATTATAGATATTATTATTTTTATTATTATTTTAGAAACCAGTGGATGAATTTTGCACTGGTTATAAGCAGGATCCTGCCTTCTCTCTCGATTAAATATAAACAGACTATTTCCAAATAATGCCCTTCCAAATGGAGCTCCTGGAGCAAAACTGGTGGAAATACAAGGAGAATTGTGTGAACTCGTAAAGTGGTAAATTATTCAGCTGAAAGACCAAGTAGTTGACAGTGGACCTCCATGGACGTCATCTGTAGACGATGGACAGAGGAAAATACTGCGCATCAAGATATAGGGAATATTATATCCAGACATAAAAGCAAACGCTGAAGAACTTCTCATTAATAAGAATATTGATGGTTAATTTGAATAATATGGCATTACGCACGTATAATGTAATAATATGAATAGCGGCTGAAATTTGTTGCTCAATGATAAATGCGAAAAACGGCGTCACCCAATCGAATGAACGAAGCGCCATC
>JABUQX010087135.1:0-2500 GCA_015478945.1 Trachelipus rathkii
AAAGAGAGATCTCCCTCTCCATCACTCTCATACACTCATTCACACACTACTCTCATTCACACTTCATCACCTACTCCCACAGCTACTCCTCTTCCACTCCATTAATATATACAAATTATTCACCACTAATTTCACTTATTACTTCTATTAACATTATCCACTTCATCCCGACATATACACTGTTATTATTAATGCCATGGTTCATAGTGCTATTCGTGTACTTATTCACCACCATTTGGGTGAAAATAATTAATCGTGATCAGAAAGGCGGTTTTCGGTTACCTTGCTCATACCCACGTTGAAGAGAATATATACAAACACTAGATATATCTACTATTATATATATATATATACTATATACTATATACTATATATATATACCACTACTCCTCCTCCTTACCTATATATATATATATATAACTACTCTACTACTATATATCACCTACTAACTCACACCACTATTCACTATATATCATACACACTCCCACCAACTGGTGTATTTATGATATTATATATATACTATATAGTATATATATATATATATATATTATATATATATATATATGATATATATATATAATATATATTTTTATATATATATATATATATATATAGTTACTTAAATGTGGCAACGTTTTCTTCGTCTTCTTGCATGGGGAGGAAAATAAAAAAATCGATTATCGGAAAAAAATATCGATTTTTCCATACCATCATAATACTATACAATTAATAATATATATATATATATATATATTGAGTATATATATATATACTATATATATATAGTATATATTAGTATATATACTATATATATATATATATATATATATATATATATATTATATATATACATTGAAAAACCCACAAAGGTATAGAGTTCTATTTTAACAAAGCCGTTTCGGATAAATAACTATTCACTTCACTCAGCTTAACATCGATGACTATAATTTTCTGTTAAAATGTTACTGTATATTGAATACAATACTATTAAATTAATTATATGAAATCTATTGCATAAATATTTCTATAATAATAAATATGCGGAGTTCCAAAATCGAATTTTTACTAAGTCTCTCTCTTCTCTCTCTCTTCTCCGTTCTCTCTCATCTCTCTCTCTCGTCTCTCTCTCTCCTTCTCTTCTCTCTCTTACTCTTTCTCATACCAACACTACCACGTCAACAAACACACACACACACACACACCACGCACACACACACACACACACTACACACACACACATAAGAATTATCATTCTAACATTTACATTTCCACACAGGCCTTATAGTCTACCACGTTTACATTCTCTGAAAATTATTGAAAATCTTCAATAAATTGAACAATAATTTAATTAATTAATTTGAATCCCCTGTAGAGCTTCTTAAATTATTTAATTATTGAAACCAGTGTTATGATAAAACAGTGATGGCAAATCATGACGAACGCCCAAGGCTCCTTTGAGGAGTAAGCGATAAGCCAAGTAGGCAGGTATAATAATAATAATAATATAATAATAATAATAAATAATAAATAAATTAATAATAATAAATAATAATAATAATAATAATAATAATAATAATAATAATAATAATAATAATAATAATAATAATAATAATAATAATAATAATAATAATAATAATAATAATACTATAATAATATATAATGAATAATAATCAATGATCAATTAATAAAATAATAATTACATAATATAATAATTAATGAATAATAATTCATAATGATAATGATAATGATAATGGATAATATAATAGTAATAAGTAATAGTCAAGTGTGATATTGTAATAATAATAATCATATCATATAAATAATACTTAATAAGTAATAAATGAAATAATTAAATAATATAATGCTAATAATAATAATAATATAAATACATAAATCAATTAATGCTAATAAGCTCTCGATAATAATAATAATACATCAAGAAGAGAGAAGAAGAAGAAGAGAAGAAGAAGAAGAAGAAGAAGAAGAAGAAGAAGAAGAAGAAGAAGAAGAAGAAGATAGAAGAAGAAGAAGAAAAATAAGAAGATATAGGTAATAAATAATAATAATAATGTATTATTACTTATTATTATTAATTATTATTAATTATTATTATTATTATTATTTATTATTATTATTATTATTATTATTATTTCTATTATTATTATTATTATATCAATATTATTTTTAATTATTAATCATTATTGGTTGACTGGGACATTATAAACTATTATCTCATTGATTCATTATTCATTATTATTATTTATTATTATTATTATTATTTTTATTATTATTATTATTATTATTATTATTATTATTATTATTATTATTATTATTATTATTATTATTATTATTATTATTATTATTTATTATTATTATTATTGATTTACTATTATATATTATTATTCATAATTATTATTATTATTATTATTATTATTATTATTTATTATTAATTATTCCATTAGCTATTATTCATCTATTATTATTATTATTCTTCTTATTA
>JABUQX010087135.1:22500-24037 GCA_015478945.1 Trachelipus rathkii
TTTTTTTGCCGTGTTGACAATTGTCGATAAAAAGATCATGCGGGTATAACAACACATACATTACCACACTGTACACAATTTAAACTGGGACTCTTCTATTGCTATACAGTCATACGTAAATTGATTCCATCTGTCTTTTACACTAACTTGGGTGGGTGTTTTTAAAATTACGGACACTTCTCGTCAATTTGAGTAATCTTATACAATATTTAACATCTACTCTAACCGTTTTTATCTGATCCGTTAGTAGTTTTGCAAGTAATTTCCACGCGGTTAATTACCCTAACAGCCAGACATACTGACGGTGGATATTTATCCTCTAGAAGCCGTTGTTGACTGTAGGGGTTCCAGTAAGCCCACTCTTTCAACAAGTAGGGGGTATTCTAGGGGTTAATATATATATATATATATAGGTTAGATATATATATATATATATATATATATATATATATATATATATATATATATATATATATATATATATATATATATATATATATAGCCAGTTGTAGCCTCCCGAAAGCATCATGCATGTAACTAAAAAACTATAACAGCTACAGGAAAATAAATAACATTTTTGATTTCAGAAAGCAATTTCATCGATGAAACTTAAAAAATTATTTTATTCTAATATTTATTAATAACACCTTAAATATTAGTATAATCTTAGGTCTGGCAGCGAACGCTCTTATTTACCTTCCATTTCTGCGGTAGTAAGAGAGCAAGAGTTACTAAATATTATTTTTTTTTATTATGCTCTGGAGAAAATGGTAATTTTTCTTTTTATTTCCTTTAGGGGTTCGAGCCGACGGAGGGGACAGAAGGGGCGGTCCCCCCGTCATCCCCCCGGTAGGTCGAAAAACCCGACTCTATCCATCTTTGTCGTTTACCCTGATATCTTTTAGTTAAAAATCGACATTTGGCAACTTTGACGTTTCCTCGTAGCGCAAGAGCTCCTTCGTTCTTCTCAAAAAATTATCATTATCATACAGATTTTCCAACAATTTTAACAATTTTAAATTTTTCAAAAGCGCTATTTTTTTTTTTTTTTTTTTTTTTTAATTTCATGGATAAAAATGTCTCCTGATTAATAAAATTTTATTTATTTTCCTGTAGCTGTTATAGTTTTTTTGTTACATGCATGTTGCTTTCGGGAGGTTATATATATATATATATATATATATATATATATATATATATATATATATATATATATATATATATATATATATATATATATATATATATATATACATATATATACATTTGGGTCTCCTTAACCGCCAGGGCAAACTAGGCAAATGCCTAGGGCGACAGAATATGAGGGCGGCCCTAGGTGATTAGAACGCGGCATACATTGAAACCAAAGAAAATAACAAAAATAATTCATATATATATATATATATATATATATATATATATATATATATATATATATATATATATATATAACTGCTGGGGGAGAAAGAATTCTCAATGATATAATACATTTCTGAGTTTGATATATGTTAAACATATAATACAACTATGAATAAAG
>JABUQX010087136.1:12500-17500 GCA_015478945.1 Trachelipus rathkii
AACCTTACCTATGAAAAAATAGCCTTCAACTTCCACCAACATAACTTTATCAGAAGCTATGAGCAACATTCTTTCTTCTAGTAGTGATGACGAAGAGGAATGTTTATCACAGGAAATTTCAAAAAACATTCAGATGTATCTAGACGAAAAAAGAATTCCTCTGGAGGATAATCCACTTGAATGGTAGAAAATCCATATGAATAAGTATCCTAATATGGCTATATTACCAAGGTCATAACTTGCTTGCCCCCCCCTCAAGTGTTGCAAGCGAGCGCCTCTTTTAACGGTGCTGGTCTTATTTTTGATGAAAAACCTTCTAGGTTCGCAGCGAAACGAGCAGAAAAGTTATTGTTCCTCAAATATAACTTACCAATTTTAGGATTTGAATATTGAAGTTTTAAAAACTCCTTTCCAAAGGGCGGTGGTTGGGGTAAGAGGTTGGTGGGATGCACTGTAAGAGTGGGCCCACGTCCCGCATCCTGGAAACGTAGTTAATTCTACGGCCAAACTCTTATAAGAAATAATGTTGGTGCAATATAAAATAGTTAACTTAAAGATATCTAATATTTATGTTGAAGATAGAATAAGAAGAATGGGTTTCATAATATTCGTATTCGTATTCGTATTCGCGAATATAAAAAAAATTCGTATTCGTATTCGCCGAATATAAAAATTCAATATTGTTTAATCTCTAATATAATATATATATAATAATATATATATTATATATATTATATATATATAATATAAGTATATATATATATATATATATATATATATATATACTATTTATAAAAATATAAATATATATATACTATCATCTCTAATATATATATATATATATATATATATATATATATATATATATATATATATATAAATATATATATATATAAAGAAAATATAAATATAAAAAATAATATATATATGGATAAATCATATAATATATATATATATATATATATATATAAATATATATATAAAGAAGCCTATACTTTAAAAGGAATTAAATGGCCATAAAATTGACAATATTTCTCTTTATAAAAGAATTATGACGTCATCAAAGAAATATATTCGGTATTCTTAATTAAAATAAATAAACTTTTCCAAATGAATATTTTTATGGATATTGTTGAAAGCCCTGTACACTGAAAGTTGGTGGAGGGTTTAAAATTTGATGAATAAGGATTGTTTATATTTTGGGGGAATTAATAGGGTATAATATATATATATATATAATATATATATATATATATATAATATATATTATATGTTTTATGACATATCGAATATATATATATATATTATATATATATATATATATATATATATATTATATATATATATATATATATATATATATATACTGTTTCGAAAAATAGACAGAAATGTAATTATACCTAATTTAATCGCCATATTTATATTAGAGGCTTGCCAACTTTGGTTGTTTGGTTCTTGACCTTAAAATATTTTAAAATCAATTTAATGCTGATTTATAAATATATTTAAAATACTGATTGCATTATTTCATTTTCAAATTCCTTTTTCCTTTTTCCTTCTTCCTTTTTCCCCTCTTTCCTTTTTCCTTTTTCCTTTTTCCTTTTTCCCTTTTCCTTTTTCCTTTTTCCCCTTTTTCCGTTTTCCCCTTTTTCCTTTTTCCTTTTTCCTTTTTCCTTTTTCCTTTTTTATTTTTCCTTTTTCCTTCTTCCTTCTTCCTTCTTCCTTCTTCCTTCTTCCTTCTTCCTTCTTCCTTCTTCGTCTTCCTTGTTCTCGTTCTTCTAAAAGGAATATTGGGTCTGCTTAATTTCCATGATCCCTGCTGATTTTCGTGACATTTGCATGATATGTTTTAAATGATGTGAAAAAGTGGAAAAAACGTAAAAATAAACTCGATAAATGACCCTTCTTAAATGGTATGAAAGATAGCAATATATTTGTTAGTATACCCCCGACCAGTGAGTGTTATAAAATAAAATGAAAAGAAGTATCTAGCAACTATAAAACTCGAAATAACAGTAAGGTCTGATTTTAGATGTTAGGAGACGTCATAACTTTTTATGGTCAATATTCGAGCTTTGTTCTTCGTTTTTCTTTTAATACAGATATTTTCAAGGATTTCATGTAAGTTTCATGAAAATTGACTTGGACAGCGAAGATTAAGCAGGATCAGAATATTTATCACTTATACTATTTCAGTTATTATTATTAACATTTTTTCATTAATATCTTTAGAAATTTTTAGAAAACAAAGAATTAATTATTAAAATTTTTATTTATTAAAAACAATTAATATTAATTAGTTACAGGAAGGCCTTTTACCCATTCATTAGGGTACCTGTGTACTTCATTTATTTCAGAGTAAAATAATTTATTAACAATATACATTGAATCAATAAATTAATTATTAAGAAGGAATTTTGTATTAAAAACAATTAATAATTATTTACAGGATGGCGTTTTACCCATTCATTAAGATATACCTGTGCACTTTATTTGTTTCAGTGTAAAATAATTTATTAATAATAAACTTTCAACATTAAATTAATTATGAATAAGGAATTATTTATTGAAAAAATTAATAATTAGTTACAGGAATGAGTTTCACCAATTCATTAAGGTACCTGTGTGCTTCATTTGTTTCATTATAAAATAATTTATTAACTATATACATTCAATCAATAATCCTAGAAATGGAATTTTGTTGATACAGGATAATACGTGAGAACGACAAAGCTGTCACTCCCGGTGATGAATCGAGTATTAAGGTGGGTGATTAGTTATGAATAGGGAATGAAGAAAAATAGCTAAAACATTAGGGAATTACAAACTGTCTCTATTATTTATAAAATAGAAAAGTCGAAAATATTAAAATATAATTATTTATGTGGTACGATTTAGATTTAAATTTTACAAGTGTGAATCAGTTTCTCTCATCCTGATTGCTAAATATTGGTCTTCTCTATTATTACTTACTAATAGTGTTAATTCTAAATTTTGTTAATAAATTGTAGTTTTCTTGTTGTCATTGCTGTTTTCGTGATTTTTACTAATAAATATTGCAATTTAATAACACTTTTTGCAGTATTTACTATTAAATAATATAATTTACTAATAAATATTGCAATATTTACTAATAAATGTTGCAAAAACTACAACTGTAACAAGTTGTAACAGGTGAAATTTGCTGCCATATTTAAAGTATCTTAAGGTGGTAAGATTTGCTAATAATAATAATAATAATAATAATAATAATAATAATAATAATAATAATAATAATAATAATAATAATAATAATAATAATAATAATAATAATAATAATAATAATAATAATAATAATAATAATAATAATAATAATAATAATAATAATAATAATAATAATAATAATAATAATAATAATAATAATAATAATAATAATAATAAATAATAATAATAATAATAATAATAATAATAATAATAAATAATAATAATGATAATAATAATAATAATAATAATAATAATAATAAATAATATAATAATTAATAATAATAATAATAATAATAATAATAATAATAATAATAATAATAACAATAATAATAATAAAATTTAGAAGTGTATCGGATCCAAGATCTGCTTCCGGTTCCGGTCGGATGCGGCTAATTTCTCACAGATCCGGTTCTTGCCGGATAAAACATGGATTCGGCCCAGTAATTCAGGAACTTTTATTAATTATTTAAGAGACATTTCATCCCAGTTTTCGTCTTCTGTATGGAGTATGCTTAACACATCTGGGGGGGGGGGGGAATTCCTCTAATACAGGTTATTTTTAAAAGGTGGAGTCTAGGATCTTTCGACTGTCAACTCTCCCACTTTCACTAAGTCTCTCCAATCTACTTCTAGCTCTCGAACTACTGCTTCACTCTCATTATACTCTATCGTTATTACAATGGACACTGCTCTTCAATCTGATATATTCGCCCTAATCGAGACATGGAGAGGTTTTTGATTTGGAAATGGTTTCTTGACTCTTTCACACTGTGGTGGAAATGGTTTCTTGTAGGGTTGGCCGAGCACCGTAATTTTGCGCACCACACCGCACCGCACCGCACCTCACCTCACCGCACCGCACCGCGCCGCACCGCACCTCACCTCACCGCACCGCACGGCACCGAAATTCATTTTTGTCGCACCGGGCTCCGCACCGCACCACTATAAACTTAAAATCGCTCCGCACCGGGTGACTGGAATCGTGTACCGCACCGTACCGCAACCGGTACGTCAGGCAACTTTAGTTTCTTGGCTGTTTCCGACTGCGGTGAAATTTTGCAGATCTCTTGCCTTTCTCCGCATGAGGAGAGAAATAATTAAATATGAAAATTTTTAAACTGCTTTTTTTTTAATATATTTTTTTATTCTTTGTTTTTACCAAAATTGATTTGTTTTAACCGGAATAAATTATATGCACTTTAAAATATAATGGTGCCCTTCTATAAATATTCTCAAATTTGTTTTCCTCATTGTTCTCATTTCTTGATAGGTTAATTCCTAAGGGTTTACATACAATGTTTCTATGACCTATTAATCAAATATATAAAAGAACTTGTTATTACAGTATATTCATTACTCCAAAATAATAATAAAAAAGTACTAGTTTGTGTGTTTATAATAATATTAATAGCTGGAATGATTGTGTGTGTATGTGTCGTTGCTTATTTGTGTGCGTATGAGAGTGTTTAGGTGTCCCGGTATGTGTGTGTGTGTGTGTCGGTGCTTAGTTGTGCGCGTATGAGTGTGTTTATATATCTTGGTATGTGTGTGTATGTTTATTTATATTCAAACAAAATTTGTTACTGATGAAAATCAAGAAACAATGCTGAAAATTTAATCCTGTTGATTGAATATTTTAAATTTTTGACACAGTTAGATCCTAAAAAAATAAGTTCAAATAAAAAAATAAATACTTTTTAAAATTATTTTTATTTTCTCCTTCTTTAAATAGATTGTTATGATTATATGTTTTATAT
>JABUQX010087136.1:22500-44127 GCA_015478945.1 Trachelipus rathkii
ATAAACATGGCAATGTGACGCAACATAGAATTCACGATAAAACTTTCTTGGAAACCGTCAACATACTCATTAACACATGGTGTGCTTAGGCGGCGGCTTCAATATGAAAACTGGTGAGTTCTGTTTAGAGACGTGCGAGACTTTTCGTTGTGTCCTCGTTCTTCAGTTTATCGTGGCAGGGCGTATGACAAGGGTCTCATGGCCTCTTAGATACTGGTATTATTCTTGTTTTCTCATATCTTATGGGGGCTCGTGTGTTGTCACCCCACGGCTTAGATTGGGAGCAGGGTCGAGATCAAAAGCGCAAAGAGCTTATAAAAACTGTCGCTGCGATCTTTTCCAGTTCATATTGACCCTTGTCTATTTTTGTGAGCGCCACTGTTTTGGAGATTGACACTGCTTAATCGTGCTTCTATGAGGTACCGTGACAGCAGGTAGGTGCGTCAAGAGTGGATACTTACCCTCAGCGTGTACCACGTATTCACTCTCTTTATCGCTGCCCTACTCGCACCGTTGGCACTAATGAGAGCGACTCATGTGTCTCGGCCCCACATGGAGTTTTGGTGTGGATCGTTGGTAACTCAGGCTAGGTTCGCGTAGCGGTTGCTTCCATTGCTATATCAGCTGCCACCTCTGTTACTGTGGAAATCTCTTCATCTTCTGTGATCCGCCAGTGCTGAATTTTAATCTGCACATTCACTTTTAAAGCCTGCGTCTGAAAATTCTGCTATGCTGACACGTAATTGTATGCGCCTAGCGTAATGAAACTAGTTTGTGTGACAACGCACACGGTGCGCGAACCGGAGTCTACTGGCTTGCAAGCTCAGAGATTGCACTGAAATAGGGGCTACTGCCCGTGAGTAGTGAGTGGCAACTAAAAAAAAATAAATGTAACCACTCCGTATTAGCACAATTGAAAAGTAACCTTCATTACATCAGCCATTATGTGGGGATCCTTATGCAAAAACGGTGATATATAATATAATAGATTATATAATTATAATATATATAATATATATAGATATATATATATGATAGTAATTAATATAATATATGTATAAGTATTATATAATATAGTATATGAACATTTAACTTGAACACAAATATTTATTTGTAAGTATGATTATATAAGTAATATACGGTCTAGGAGATGAGAGAGAAGAGGAGAGGAGAGAGAGACGGAGAGACGTAGAGGCGGCCTAAGTAGTTTTTATTTTTAGAAAAAAATGTAAGGAATTGTGAAAAGCGGAAGAGATTAAAAATCACACAAATAAAATTGTTTATAAATATGCTTATCAATAATATGTGTCAATACTATAGATAATAATAATACGAGTAATAACAATAATAGTAATGAATGAATAAATAAATAATAATAATAATAATATAATAATAAATATAATAATGGATATAATTTCTTAGTTATTTTTCAAAAGTAGTTTCCCATTAAATCTCATTTTCTTTTCAAGGAAAAGCATCTATATTTTAATTTTTTTAAGCTTGTTTCATAATATTTAGTACTTTATAAAATATATATTACTTATTTAAAGTAAGGTAAACATTTTATTATGCCTTATTTTGTAAAAAGAGTAGAAATTATATTAGTCTGTTTTCACTGATTCTAAATAATGAATTCTGATCGAATTTATAATTTCTCTCACATGAGTTTCTATTTATTCAGCAAGTAACAGCGATAGTTTCGGAACGAGAATTTTAAAGTACTCTATGCTATTAAATATGATGAAACCAGATTCAGCTCTAAGATAGGGCTTCAGCGACAAATCTAATAGATGAGCTAGCCATGTTAATAGGTAACTATACAGTTCTTTGGCGTCAGATTTGATGTGGCGTAAGATGTGAACATAGTATATATACTGATAAATGTGGCTCGCAAGTTGATGGCACGACAAAATTATAGCAGATTACCCCGATGGGCATTGTTATTTTAAATATTAGTTCAATTGTAATGATACCCGCTTTTATTCCAAGGCGCATGTAATATATATATAATATTAATAAGTATATATATATAAGTAGTATATTATATATATTAGTTAATTATATTTATCTATATATATAGTTTATAGTAATAAATAGGTATATATCTATATATAAGTTATATATATAAGATGAAAGATGGGAAATAATAAAGAAAGTTGAAAAAGAATTTATTATATGTTGTTTAATCCTCATCTGCTTATTACTCACCAGGATCAATAGATGAGCTTGGAAATTTGGGCGCACTGATATAGATATAATATATATATACTAAAACTATAATATTATTATGATTATAATATATATTATATATGATAATTATATATATAGATATGTTATATATATATAAGTATATATATATATATATATATATATATATTATATATATATGATATAATATAACTGGAATTGATAGTAGATTCCAACACGGCGGAGGCTTGCATGTTCCGTATGAACCGTATAGCTGAAATGGCAGTAACGTTCACTACTCCGAAGTAGGACGTTTGCGTAAAGAGTGACGTCACACTGCGTATGTTACAGTATTGTTATATAATTATATAGTTATATATACAATATATATATAAAGTATAGATATATATATACTATATATATATTAATATGTATATCGTAGTATATAGCTAGGTATGATATGTAGTATAAGTAGTGCAGGCGAAGGGCAACTGACGTGTTAACTGGAACCCAGCAGGGAAACCAAATTTTTTTGAGAAACGGCCAAATATTTTGAGGAACCAAAATTGTGTTTTGAGAACCGCAATTTTTTGAGCACCCGAAATTATTTTGAAGAACGTCCTATATGTTTTTGGTGCACCCTAAACTTTTTTGGCAACCGCTAAATTTTTTGGCCTTGTAGCTTTTGTTGGCTTGTAGCTTTTTTGGCGCCCCTTCATACCGAAGGGAGGGCGCCGCCACAGAGGGATCATCGGAGGTTGCAAAGCAACCGGTCGTCGCTGCCGTCCCCCCTAGTTTTGGCCCCCTTTCTGACCCCGCCGTTTAGGGGCGTAGACCCCTTTTTTGATGTTTTGACACTGTGATATTTTCTGACCTGAAAACCGTAATCAACGGCTGAAATTGACGCCTTTACATGCTATCCTAACCAATTGGTGTTAGGTGACTATCCTAACATGAGGTCATTTGTAGGTACCTGAGCATGTGAGGTATCTAAACCCTAACTGTGGCGCAACACACGACACACACAACACACACAACACACACTCAAATGCAAAACACAATTGTACAGTTAGAGTAACATGCAAAATTTAACAATACGTATACTGTATAAAGTAATGAGGAAAATTACAGTACTACACTTAAAACATTAAAATTAAAGTTTATATTAAAAACCTGTGTGAAACAGAAAAATTAACTTGGACTTATGAATTTGTTCTATACTAAAATTTAAAAAAGTTCAAGTAGAATAGAAATGAAGCGATTCATAATAGTAGGAAAGCGGTATATTTGAACAATAAATAAATGATGTAATGAAGGTTTACAACGGCATATCATAAAGAACAAAATATTTTCCGCGACCGTTTAGCTAATATTACGCCGGCCTGGTTCATGTCGGCGTCGGTTTCCGCACGGTCGCGCTTTGCCGGGCGCGTCTGCGGGCGCTCCTGGTGGGACTTCAACGTGATCTACTATAAAATCTAGTGAATTAATTATTATCGATTCTATTCATTTTTAATATCTGTAATTCAGCAATGTAAGTACTTATGTAATAAATATCCAGATATCACTTAAGTAAAAATAGAAACAAGGCTTTTAATAGCAACAGTCGAGGAACTTGTCTGCACCGCTTAACACTAAAAGCACTATGATTTAAACCCCCAAATGATTTGGGTTCTTAAAACAAACCTGTCAAAATGTTAAGTTTTAAAGAACAAAGTTAATTTTCATGCAATCACAGATACAGGTAAGGGTTAGGATATGAAAAAACATGCTTTTACATACCTAAAAGGCAAAAAAGCGATAAAATAATTCTCGATCCAATCACATACCGAGGTCGATATAAGATAAGCTGATTACTGCCTGTCCACTTCACAAGAAAGAGGAAAACATTTCCCTTTCTTACATGCTTAAAGGATCTTACCGATTGAGCATGTTAAATTTTGGTAATATAATTTTTACCTAAAAATAATAACATTGCTTCTCAATTCTTGTCTATACTGGAATTAGATTTTTGGAATACCTGGTAGATTAAGGCTTATGCAGCCCGAGGATACAAAAAGGCTTCATCCTAGAATTGTAAAGCCTAAACGTAGTGTATTTCAACACATGTTTTACAGAAAGGAGGGTCAGGTTTGAATATAATTTTGGACGGCTGGTATTAGCCTAAATCACCACCGGGTACAAAAGGCTTAATCCTTAAAATTAGGCCATAGAAGTAGTTATTTCAACTCACGATTTTGCAGAGAGAGGAGTCAGTTTCGTATTTGTAAGGAGTGTGGGTTGTTGTGTTTTATCTCGCTTTGGATTGTCAATGTACATAGCTAATAATAATCAATAATAATAAAAGAAAATCCGAATTATTTAAAAAAACTTTGAAAGTATTTTTTAGTTAACGATTGTGCGATATAATAAAAATGTAAAGGTGAATAGATTTGTTATTTTTAAATATAAAACTTTAGAATGATTTTAATAAAACATGTTATGTTAGCAGAGAAGAACTTTATTTTGTTATTTTTATACTTATTTACATTTGGTAAAGATGATGTAAAAGCAGTAAGTCAATAGCACATAACGTGGCATAGCTTGTTGTAGAGGGCTGCTAGGCGGCCTTGCTTTACTGATTTACCTGATTTATTGCTTAAGGTACGTAAAATATATGTTTATAATACACGCTAAATTTCATAAAATTTTAGTAATTAATTATTTTAAAACTTGAATAGTTATAACATTTATAAACAGAAGTCATTAAGCAAGTTAAGTTAATAATATTCTTTTTAATATAAGGTATTTGACCATCTGAGTTTTTAAAAGAACTTTGAAATAATTTAAGTTATATTTGAATGAGTAAGATTAAGTCGAGGGAAGTTTAATATAAAACAATAAAATGGTTTAAATAAAGTTATACGTTATGTCATACCAAAAGAACTTATTTTAATATGTTTATAAAAGAAAGTACGCCGCGCGCGCGGCGCGTGTGTGTGTGTGTGTTGTGATGTGTAACGCTTTGAAGTTTTTAAATAATAAGAACAATAGGTATGAAGTAAATAACACTAAGTATAATGAAGATAATAATGAAAATAATAATAAAAATAAAAAATACCTAATAATAATTGCATAATTAAAATATATAAAATAATAAAAATAATAATAAGAATAAAAAGTATTCGAAACAAATAAAAATATGAAAGAAACATAATATGAAAGATTATTAATTTAACAATAAAACATATGGAGTGTGAAAGCAAGTTAAAAGCAGTAAAGCATTATGAGTTAAAGCAGTAAAGCAGTAAAGCAAAAACCGGCTACTAATTGCCTTTAGTTGCTAGGAACAACGTTATTGATTTTTAAGCATGATTAACTGCTTAAGGTAATGTAATTTAATAAATTATACTGAATTGAAAATATGTAAATAAATATGAGTTAAAACAGTAAAGAGTACAGCGAATATGAAGTTACAAGCAGTAAGCATAAAAACAAAGCTCTGAATTTCCCTTTGTTGCTAGGGGCAACCAACGTATTGACTTTACTGATTTACTGCTTTAAGGGTATGTAATGTAAAGCTAATAAATATATGAGTTAAACAAGCAGTAAAACATATGAGTGAAAGCAGTAAAGCAGTAAAAGAAAAGCCTACTAAGTCGCTTTGTTTCTAAGCGTAATCACCTCTATTGATTTCTGGTTTTGACTGCTTTAAAGGTCTGTAAAATGTAATATGTTTATTAATAAATTTCGTGACAATTAAGTGAGTAATAATGAAAAGTGTTTATGATATATCATTCATCGGTCTGATTTTTTTTCCTTCTTACAGTAACAATTTTTAAAAATTTTATGAAATTAAAAAAAGTATTAAGTAAAAATATAATAAAGAAAATAATGTTCAATGAATATATTGAGTTAGAAGCAGTAAAGTCAAGTAAAAACATAAAACAAAGCTTACTAGTTCGCATCTGGTGGTAAGGCAATTGAGCTATGATTTACTGTTTTACTGCTTTAGAGGCTTGTAATGTAAATGTTTTTTAATAAAAATGTTTAAGTATGCAATAATAGTTACTTTGAAAAGAAATTTTTTTTGAATAGTTTCAGCATTGATATCACAACTATGAAATATAGGTTAAAATATATGAATATATAGGTCTGTAATGAGTTACAGTTTAAGGAACGCAAAATGTTTTTTAATAAAAATGTTCAGTATGAATAGAAAATGAATGACTCTGAGTATAAATATATTTTACGTTCGCAGCGGGGAATATTGCGGCTGCGGGCGCAGCGCAGGCGGGCGCGACGCGAAGTACGGCGCCTGGCCGGTGAGGGCGCGCGCTCCGCGGCTCGCAGGTGACGCGAATGATTAGCGCCTGCTGGCGCACGCGGGGGCGGGAACGCGGTTGGGCGCACTCTGCGGCGTGCGGGGTTGCTGTCTTGTGGCGCGGAGGGCTCATGCCTGGCGTCCGTGGTGTTCCCGCTTCATGGCTAGGGTAAGTACATCAATATTAAACGTTTGTTCTAGATGATGTAGGGCGGGTAGGGTTAGAAAACATAGAAAGAGTGCTTAACTTTAGTAAGAAAGGGAAGACATCCTAGGCAACTTATAATATACACCACTCGATTCCTCATACCTTATATAACCTAGGGGTAGAGACCAATATTAGGGCTATTCTAGGCTCAGGGTTTGGAACCATCCAAGTTTGAGAAAGCATCACATACATGCTGAGTCATCCAAAGATGAAACCATGCAAAGATGAACGACAAAGATGACTTCATCACAAGATGAAATCTGAAATTCGGGTTGGTGTCAAAGAATACGGAGGAGGTTGTTGGAGGAAGAGTTCTTGGGAGGCTGGAGCCGACAAAGTTAGGCACGTCAAAGCTAAGGCATGTAAAGTTTGGGGCATCAAAGTTTGAGGTAGTCAAAGTTGGAGGCAATCAAAGTGAGGTCATCAAGCTGAGGCCGAACAAAGTTGAGCACAAAGCTAAGGCTCATTAAAGTTGAGGCAACTCAAAGTTGAGCTATCAAAGTTGATGGCATCAAAGCTGAGGCATTCAGAGTGTGCGAGTGTGTGTGTGAGTGTAAAGATCTGTGGTGGGGTCGTAAGTGTCTATGGTTTGGGCGTAAAGGGTCTATGGAAGGGGGTCCTGTGTCTATTGGTGGTGTAAGTGTCTATGGTGAGTGAAAGTGGTGTAAGTGTATCTGTGAGTGTAAGTGTAATATGGGCTAGTGTATATAAGTGTTTATGGTGAGTGTAAGTGCGTATAACGTTCATAAGTGTGTATGTATGTGAGTGTGTGGTGTGATACAGTGCTATGGTGAGTGTAAGTGCGTATCAGTGTCATAGTGTGTATGTATGTGAGTGTGTGCTATAAGTGTCTACTGGTGAGTGTAAGGTGGCGTATAAGTGTCCATAGTGTGTATGTGAGTGATGGTAGTGTGTATAGAAGTGTCTATGGCTGAGTGTAAGTGTCTATGGGTAAGTGGTATAGTGCTCTAATGGTGAGTGTAAGTGTCTATGGTGATTGTAAGTGCCTATGTGTGAGTGTAAGTGTGTATAAGTGTCATAGGTGAATGTGTGTATAAAGAGTTGTCATAGTGTAGTGTGTGTATAGAAGTGACATAGTGTGTGAATAAGTGTCCATTCAGTGTATGAGTGTGTATGGGTGGTGTGTGTTGTAGGTGTAGGGGGGGTGTAAGTGTCCTATGGCTGGGTGTAAGTGTGTATAAAGTAGCGCTAGCGGTTGTGGCGGTGTGAATAAGTAGCAGCCAGCCAGGTGTGCGTAGTAGTGTATCAAGTAGCCTAGGCTGCGTGTGTGTGTGTGTGTGTGTGTGTGTGTGTGTGTGTGCTGTGTGTGTGTGTAAGGTGTGAGTGTGAGTGATACATATATATAATCATATATAGTATATATATAAGTAATATATAGTAGTCCCGAAGATAATAGATATATAGTATATATATATATAGTTATATATATATTGATATATAATCTAATAATATATTATATATTAGTATATACCTTAATAATGATAATATAAATTATATATACAGTATATATTGATATCAATATCAGTTTATTGGCGCACTGTGGATAAAGATATATTATAATATATAATATATATATATATATACTATATATACTATATTATAATAATTAGTATAGTATAATATATATATATTTAGTATAATATATAGTATATATATATGTTATTATATATAAATAAATACATGAATAAGTATAGTCCTACAATATATGATATATATATACTATATATAGATGATATATATATATATAGTATATTATAGTAATATATTATTATATATATATATATATATATATATTATATATAATATAGGTTTTATGCGGCAAGACCGCACGTGGTACATATATATATCGTAGTAGTATATTAGTAGTATATATATATAGTATATAATAATTATAATATAATCTGTTACTATGATATATATATTATTTAATATATGATATATAATAATATGTTACTGATATATATATAGTTATAAGTATGTGTGTATGATATATAGCCCTTACTCTCCACGTGTAAGTGATATATATATATCATAGTATAATTTATATATAGGTATATACTATATAAGTATATATATATATAAGTATTATATATATATATATAGTATATATAATCTAGTAGTTACTAGTATATAATATAAATATATATAAATAGTATATGATATATATATATATATATATATATATATATATATCGAAGTATAGTATATATATCATAGTAGTCATTAGACCACGGACGTTGAATGTGAAGTGTGTGACGTTTTCGCTTATATATAATTATTATTATTATTTATTATTATTATTATTATTATTATTATTATTATTATTATTATTATTATTTATTATTATTGATTTAGTTAATTATATATAATAATTATATAATCTGGATAGACTTGGAAATAAAGATTCCTCATCCTCAGATCTTAGCTTTGGATCTGTGGTAAAATGCCCCGGATTTGCCAGAGTGGTAGGGGAACGAGTTCTATCAGGTTTATATTTTAAATTATGACCCAGGTAGAACTCGAACAGGTAAAGGCGGCAAGTCTTGAGTCAAAAAGGTCGGCTAAGAGCAGATGAAAAGGTATGGGGGAAAGTCGTGAGTCATGGCAGGGTGTGTGTGTGTGTGTGTGGCTGTGTGTGTGAGGTGTGTGTGTGTGTCGTGCGCTGCAAGTTAGGGTAGATACTACAAGCGTAACTACATGCCTGCATGTTAGAATAGTCACCTAACCCAAGGTAGGGAGCATGAAAGGTCAATTTCAGGCCTTGATACGGTATCAAGATCAGAAATATCAAGGTCAAAACATCAAAAAGGGGGCTACGCCCCAAAGGGGGGCAAAAGGGGGGGCAAAAGCTGGGGGAGGCACGTACGACGGTTGCTTCGCCACTGTCTGAGGCGGCGCGCCGATTCCTAGCGAAGGGGCGTTACAAAGCTACAAACGGCCAAAAAGATTGGTGCCAAAAAATTAGGGTTGCCAAAATTAGGGTTGCTCAAAAATTTAGGTTCTCAAGAAAATTTGGTGTTCTAAAAAATTTGGATTGCTCAAAAAATTTGGGTTCTGCGCGGGTCCCATTACACGTTCAGTTGGCCCTTCCTGGCACTTTATGATATATATTATATATAGTATGTAATAGTAGTATAATAGATATATATATATAATATATATACTAATATTAGGTCTATATATATATATATAATAGATATATATATGATGATAGTATATTATAAAAAAAATGCCACACTAATCCTGTTTAAATTAGCCTCTCAAATTTTCATCAAATAATTAACACTCACATAAACTGATTCGAGTTGACGTTTGGGAAAAGATTGGGACAAATTATAAAGAATATTATTGTCTTAGAAAGTAATTACAAAAACTTTTTTCGAATGCAGGTGCTTTAATATAATTAACGACATTGAAACTATTAATAAAAAAAAAATATTACTTTTGAAATTTTTTTCTGAGGATCTACTTTTTTCAGTGGATAAGGAGAGTTCTGCGGTTAAAGATGGCAGCTCAATGTTTATATTTTGCTGACAGTGATGAGTTTTTGCAAATCATAGTAAATTACACAATTGAAATTAAATGTCTATTTTATATTGGTTATTTTGAAGTATCGTGTATCAGTAAACAAATAATAAATTGTGAGCGGTGTTTTTCAAGCAAATACATTTTTTATTTAATTATGTAATTTGTATACACCTATGTTCTTACCTACCCATTGTATTAAGTTAATAAAACATTTTTTTCCAGTGTTTTGACTATTATAATAACTATTTTTGTGTGATATTAATATATTTTTAGTATTTTAGTATTATTTCCATACCAATTTTGTGGTGTAAACAGGTACAGGAAAACTTTCAATCAGATTCAGAGTGTACTTTTGTGCGATAGTGGGTATACGTTTTATAAGTTTTACAAGTTTTACCAAATATATCTTTTTCATTTATATATTTTTCTTTTAATATGAATTAGTTCAAAACATTAAAATTTAAGTACTAGTGCCACATATATTTGATTTTTGAAGAAATATATTACACTTGGACCTATATTGTAAAGTTCCAAGTATATGTATGCAGTCATTGTAGTGTATTGTGGGTATGGGGCCTATATGAGAAAACTATGGTAGTTAAGGAATAGGTCATATGAATAATCACTGTCAGACTAGGAAACGATGCAAGAACATATCAAAACCATTATTAAAATCCAGTTTTGAACATTAATCATTCAGTAATCCAAAAGGTTTTGACACAATGTTATAGGTTATTTATATATTCACACAGTCATTTTCATACCTAATCCAAAATTTATTCCAAGCCAGAATTATAGAGATATTAAAAATGGATATTGCATTAGACTCTACTTAAAATGGTTCTAAATAAGTTAATCAGTTTCTATTTTAATTTATTAATTATCTAAGTATTACAAATTAAGGTAACAATTATAGGTACTCAGTAGTAGTTTGGTCTATACTATAATTAAATCATTCAAAAGTTTTTTTTTTACCTCAAGTATTTAAAATTTGAATAAAAATAAACCAAATAATTAACCAAAGAATATATATATATATATATATATATATATATATATATATATATATATATATATATATATATAATATATATATATATAATATATATAGTCTATGCTAAATAATCCACCAGTTAGTGAAATCATGATATAAAATATATTCTTATATTAACTAGAATGCTACTTATAATTTAAATTAGTAATATCTATAAGTGGGCAATGTCAGTATAAAAAATAAGGCTATCAAAAAGTTAGCTTTAATTCGATATATTCTTTATTTTTTGAAAATAATTTTACTTGATAACTATTTATCCTTTTGATTTATAAAATGATGTTGTGTCTATAAATATATAATATAAAAAAAAAAAAAAATTAATCTCATCAGTGAGAGGTGGCTGAAATTAACACATCAGTAATCAGCAAATTAAATTACTTTTAATAATATATAAAATATATATATATTATATATATATATATATAAATATATTTTATTTATATATAGAATTATATAGATATATATATATATATATAGGATTTAAATCAGAAATGGCTAATATCAGACATATATTGTTATAATATATAGTTAGTGGGGTGTGAATGAAGAGGAAAGAGGTAAGGAAGGAAGTGTAAGAATTAAGAATGAGAAATTAAGTGAACAAGGTAATAAGGAAAAGTATTGAGTACTTGAATATGAATAAGGTGAAACTGAACAAATCTGGACACAAATGAAGGAAGCCTTTGTTAGTAGTGCAAGAGAGGTATGCAAAAAAGGAAGTAAGAACCCTTAAAAATTGAAAGGAGGAAAAAAAAAATTCTAGATCTAGCAGATGTGGTAAAAAGTAAAAAAGAACTGAAGAGTCAGATGTTCATTTATATAATTCCTTCTTATAAAGAAAGATGTTTGGACATATATAAGGAGGAAAAAAGAAAACTAAAAGATGCATACATAGGAGGAAAAATGAGGTAAATGTACAGTATGGAAGAAGGATGAATGGGGGCTTACAAGGGAATAGGAAGCTTTTCTCTAAGGAAGTGTGAAAGGTTAAGAATGAGAGTAAAGGGAATCTGTATAGAATAATGAATAGTGATGGTGCTTTCGTAACTGATGAAATGGATGTGAGAAGAGTGTGGAAGGAACACTTTGAAAATCTGCATAACATTAGTGGTAATGAAAAGGTGATAGTGTATGTGGGTTTGATGGTGTAAAAAGAAATAGGTATTTTGGGGATGAGGTAATAGGTAGGGTGAGAAAGTTGAAGAATGGTAAATCTGCAGGCATAGATGCAATTACTTGTGTAATGATCGCAAATGGAGGTGAGATGGTGATTGAATGGATTTGGAAGTTGCTTAACAAAGCATTTTTGGAGTGTATAGTTCTGAGAGATTGGAGGAGAGCAGTAATAATACCCTTATATAAGGGTAAGGGGAACTGTATGAACTATAGGGGAATTAGTTTATCATGTTGTAAGGAAGATTTTGGTTAAAAGAGTATGTTAAGTGACTGAAGGACTGATTTGTGAACAAGTTTAGAAATGGTACAGGATGTGTGGATCAAATTTTCACATTGAAACGTGATTTATAAATGATTTAGATCAAGGATTTAAATATAAGGTTTCTAAGTTTGCTGTTACTGCCAAAGTGGCTACCTCAGTAAGGAATAGTGATAGATGCATATAGATTCAAAATGATCTCAATAAACTTCTTGGGTGGGCAGATAAGTGACAATTGAATTTTGATAGTAAAAAGTGTAAGGTTCTTTACCTAGGTTACTCAAATAAAAATTTTAACTACAATTTGAATGGCAATTGGCTTGAGTCAGTGGACCAAGGAAAAG
Source organism: Trachelipus rathkii (assembly GCA_015478945.1). Taxonomy (NCBI): domain Eukaryota; kingdom Metazoa; phylum Arthropoda; class Malacostraca; order Isopoda; family Trachelipodidae; genus Trachelipus; species Trachelipus rathkii. The sequence goes on from JABUQX010087136.1 coordinate 35,581, forward strand.
TTTTAGGTGTGATCATTAGCAGTAATTTGAAAGTAGCTAATCAGTGTTTGGAAGCAAGGGATAAAGCTAATAAGATGTAATTTGAAAGTAACTAATCAGTGTTTGGAAGCAAGGAATAAAGCTAATAAGATGCTAGGTATAATAAATTTCAATGTCATTTACAGGTAAACTGTATAATAGCTATGTTAGGCCAGTATTAGAGTATTGTGCTCAAGTTTGGCTCCCTTATTTAAGGAAAGACGTAGATATGCTAGAGAGAATGCAACATAGAGCAACAAGGATGATTTATGGGTTTGAGGGTAAGAGCTATGAGGAGAGGCTGAAGGAGTTAGGAATGTTTTCTGTAGAAATGAGATTTCTCAGAGGGGACATGAAAAGTCACATGATACAAGTCTACAAAATATTTTAGGGTTGTTAATTTCTGGAATTGTTTGTCACAGAAGGTTGAGTGTGACTCAATTGCAACATTTAAGAAAGGATTGGATAGGTATGTAGATGGTTTGGGTATCATATAGTATATTTTGACTAAGCCAAATTGGCAGGTTTTTAGTTACAGTAGTTATTAAGGTTAAACTGCATGATATGACTGTGGCATACTTGTTAGAGCTTGTAGTGTGGTTAGCATGTACTTAAGCTATAGTTTTTTTTTTCTTTTAGTGGTAGACTTTGTGTATACTATGTAAGTTATTGACAAGCCCTAGTGTGCTTTATGATTTGCATGAGCGTTTGGTGAATTGAGTTCTCTTTGGTTGACTGGGACAATCTTGATAGGCCCATGTGGCTTCTTACTTTGTTTATTTTTCCAATGTTCTAAAAATGATTGAGAAAATGAGAGAATAATAAATTGTATTTAGGTTTTATGAATTGTTTGTAACAAGCCTATGACAGGATTAATAGAAACCCCTTGTGGTAAGGGTATTAGATATATGGGTGCTGTGGTGTTAGGCTCGAATGGAATTCAAACGTGTATGACAATGTTCAAAGCATGTGTAAGAATAAATAGAGTCAAAAGTGATTGGTTTAATATTAATAGCAGAGTGAGGCAGGAATGTGTTATGACCCCTGGTATTAATTATATATGGATTGGGAATAGAATTAGGCACACGTATTCATAGTCGTCAGTCCTTTTTATCAAAGAATGTTATTTATTTTCCTGTAGATGTTATAGTTTTCCAGTTACATGCCTGTCTGAACTCTTCGGGATGCTGCTTTTGGAAAGGTTATATATAATATAATATATTATATATATATATATATAGCAGGGGTGATAAAGTTATTATTATATATATTATTATATATTAAATGATTTGAGTAATAAATGAGTAAAGAAGTGAGTATGAAGTATATATATAATATAGCCCTTACTTAATATTTATTAGGGTAGTATATAATGATATGGTTTTGTGAGTAGTGATCAAAAGTGCAATCAAAAAGATCATAAGGTTTGAATTTGTTTGGATCTAAGAGAGTTATATGTTTTAATTTTTTTAAAAATCTGTGATTATAATGAAAGGAATTCAAAAACAGAAATGTAAAATCGTGTTGTCTAGAGGGTAAAAGGAGTGGTGAAAGTAAATGTAGGATAAGAGTAAGTTTATGTAACTAGAGGAAGCTAATATTAGACAAGAGGTATGAAGTGTGCATGGATATGTAGTCATAAATATAAGCATTGAAAAAAAAGTAGTGCTTAACTAAACCATATACTTCCATGTAGGTTATACTTCACAAGCGTGAAGCAGAAGGTGATTTCCTAGATGGCATTTAAGTAATATTTAGGGGTGGAACAGAAACAAGGTATATGTGGTATGAGTAAGGCCCGAGTTTTAGGTGTACGTAATTTGCGCGAGAGGAAAATAAATAACATATACCCCGAGTAAATCCCTGTGTACTTTCGTAGAATCATTTACATAAGATTTCTTGTAAAAATTTTGCGTTTCGAAGCTGCGGATTGGTGTTCGAGGGTGTGTTGCCAATTAAGTGATGCCTTCCGATAATTGGACTGAAAGTACGTATTTTTAAAAATTCATATAGAGGTAACCAGTGAAAGGATGTGGAGCTTCTAAAGTTTCCAGTCAGGATACTATGTCTATTATACAGTATGAACAAGACTTATTTGGACACCCAGCTAGGAGTGAAGAAAAGGCTAAAGCTTTGTAACTTCTAGAGAGGTGGTGGTTATTAAAAGTAGAATTAAAATGAGTTAAAGAATGAAAAAGAGAAAGATGATAGAAGAAAAATTGTATTAAGGTTTTATGTATAATTTCTTTTAAGTTGCTAATTATATTTTAAAAGTATAAGATATAAAATATAAACCAAAAAAAACATAACTTTATTTTCGGTCTGAAGACCCGGCCCATTATGTTTCTAAGATCACCCGAAGTGTGATACTTTATTTATACTGTGGTTATATGGGGTAATGTGATTACCCAAAAAAAAAAGGAGATGCTAACAATGTGGTTGTACTGATAGTTACTGAGATGATAGCTGAATATAATATTATACCACTTCGAATAACAGAGAAAACAATAAAATATATATATATTATTAGTTGTTTAAAGAATTAAAAAGAAGTGATGTATAATATATAATAGACATGGGCCTATCTAAATAATAAGAAACTTAGTTACCCAGTCAAACTATTAAAGGTATAGATTAATATTTAGCTTACATAAATTCCTCATAATATATTTATAACACATCTAAGTTATAGCAGATGAACTAATCTACACCACTTTAAGCATTAATAAAACTAATATAGGACCTAAAATGTAAATGGTGCATTCTTCAGATCAATATCATGAGCAATAAATTATATGCATAAGTTGCACCTCAGATCATCATCCTTCCGTAATATTTTTATAATTAAAATTATAGTAAAGTAATTACTATGCGCCTGAAAATATAAAACTAAAGGGAGGCATCAGATGTTTCGGCAGGCAAGAACACACAGTACACAATCGGCGCCATCACGAAAATTATCAACTATATTACCCGGGTTCACGAGATAGGGGTTGGAAGGGTATACCCAGGGGCCCGCGCCACAACCAACAGAACCATCCACCCAAAAAAGTTAGTCGGGGTTCTGCCCGGAGACCCCCCCCGGAAGGGATACTCGAGGACTTAAACTAAAGTCACACTAGAACAATAACTCTTGTGTCGATTTCTTACCTTCACAGTGCCAGAAAAATACGAAGAATTCAAAATGCCCGAGTTTTTAAAGAGAGACCCCAGATCCTGCCATACTTTTATAGTACCGGAGTCTATTTTAACAAACACTCGTATTCCTTTAGTTAAATAAAGAAAATAAATAAAAAAAAAAAAATACAATAAAACTGACGGGTACAACCAAGATCGTTTTAAAAAAAATGTATACAATAAGGTCGGTTTAAAAACAAAAAAAAAGTTTCCCCCACCCCCCCTCATATTTATTATTGTTGAAGTCAAAATCTAAGAAAATCCACTTTTTTAATTCCAACCCAGCGCCCAAAATTTATTATTGTCTTAATTTAATAAATGGTACCACAAAAAATAAAAAAAAAAAAAATAAACCCCCCCCAAAATTAATTTTAATTCCTACTTATAAACTGAGGAATTTCTCCCTTTACACTGATTATAAACCAATTATGGTAGAAATGACTTTGTATCGATTGATTGCTCTGTGTCTTTTTAGCCTGAAAAAAAAAACGGTGTGCAAATGTAATGATGTGCCATTTTACAGAATTCATTCAATTATACTTACTTTACTTTGTTGCCCTTCGTTCCTCTCCTTCCAGAAGCGGGCGACCCTGAGAAATTCCGCCGTTATGTAGCCCTGACCCAGAGATATATTAAAGCAAGAGTTCTGAAGTTGTCTAATATTCGCAAAATTATAGCAATCTATATATATAGTATATATATATATATATATATATATACTCTGTATTTGTATTATATTTAATAGTATAACTCGAGCATAATTATTTTTTTTATTCAAAAAGGGAATACTATATAAACAGAAAAATCTTGAGAATTTATATAGTTAGTTATTTATATATATTATAGTTATGATTGAAAAGTTTACTTTTTTTGCAAAAAGTTCTTGAGACTTTTGCAGTTCATCCATATCAAAGCTGTACATTATTTTTCTTCCTGGTGTTAGTTTTGGAGCCGCAAGTTTTTTAAGAATATTTTTCCTTTCAATACACACTTTGTCATCAACATTTGGGAATATATACATACCTTGTTCTTCCTCCTTCAGAAAACTTATATAAAAATCATCAAAGTCCTCAGAGTAACTTTCAATAATACCAATGAATATATTGCCTTCAAAGTTGCAAGAAACATAGTGACTTATTATATCTGCTGCCTCCATGTTAAAATTGAGAGTAATTCATCACTTCAGTTTTAGTGAATTACGACTTCAGAAAATATTTTAGCTATTGCGCTTATCCCGATTTTATAAGAATGTCTGATAATCCTATGGAAATAAATCTCCCTCTAAAGTAATTCAGTGTAATGGGTAATAAATTTATGAATAACCCTTGTAGTTCCTTATTTCAAATGTTAACAACTCACTTATATCATTTCAAATAGCGATTACCATTGAATTTCCAATGAAATCTTAAAAAACTTCTTGTCCTTAATAATATTATTGGCTGTATTTCTTTTTATTATATACAGATTATAATTCATTATTACTATTATAAGTAGTTAGAAAAAACTGTTCAGCAAGTTAGTAGTTTGATCACTTATATATAGTGCCTTTTAGAAGTGACTTACTTTAGGCATACAATTATCTCTTGATTGACAAATCCACCAATTCCTATCAAATCAAAATCATAATTATATCTCCAATAAATAATAATAATGAGTAACACAAATCACAACTATACAGTAACAAATTCCACTCACATAATATATTAAAGTCCGCAAAATGATGCATAAATTGATAAATATATCCGCATATACTAATTCCGCTTTTATGTCTAACTTCCTCAGCAGCAGCAGACTCTAACTTCGAGCTAAAAAAGAATGTAATTATCTAATGAATGAAAATCTGTAAAAACTATTTCAATAATATTTTATTCTAATAATCAAATTAATCTAGTCTTTAAAAATAATTAATATTATTATAATATTATTTATGAGTTGATTTAAAGAGGGTTGTGAGTATTTAAATATAATAATCACTTTCTTGTAGTAAAACACACTTTCCATTTCACAAAACACACTATCTTTTATAATAAATAGTACTCATTGTAAGACAACTCAATGATGTAATATAACTTTATTATTGACCCAGTGAAAGCCGACTGAGAATCTTATTAGTTACATAGTAAAGTTATATTAGTTTTACTAAAAATCACTAAGAACTTTTATAAGTAATATTAATCAGAAAAGTGAATGAATGTTAACTACGTTAAGAAATCTAGATTGAGCTAATAGAACATTTATATAATTTATATTATGTAGATCGTCTTCTAAGCTCTTAATTTCAATTTATATGTATAACTGCTATCATCACATCGCCTGACACCAACATCAAACACTAACCACCACACATCGACCACTCCCATACAATTCCACTATCCATGCCAACACCTAGCTAATCGTATAAATTAAATATTTGATCTGTCTATTCATTACCCATTTTAATATTATAAACTCATTGATATCTCTTTTTAAGTTTCATATTTTTTAATCGTCTCTATCTAAATGGTATATATTTAATTTAAATATCTTATATTTGTATAGGTATGAAGTGAGCCATATATCTCTACAAATCTGGAGCATAGCAATACCTAGCATCATCATCTAATTACTACACTGTATATTTATTATTATATATATATAAATAGATACTATATATTATAATATTAAGAGTATATAAATAATATACTATAATACACCAATAGACATAAAAACAACCAATAAAATTATATATATATAATTAATATGGAATATTAAATAAAGTAAAGTTATAAACACACCACATACATTATGAAGATATTCCACCCTATAATGCAAACCAGCCAAATTACACACTATACATTTGGGCCTTAATTTAGCATAATATTGATGACCATCTTGTATTTGAGGTCTTGCTGAAGGAGTAAGAAATATGTCACTTTTCATATATTCTTTCATATACCCAATCAAACATGTTCTCTAATGTGTAACTATAGATTTTCCATCTCTCTTATATAAAATAAGCTTAAAGAAGTCGAGCTTTTTCCTGGAACATATCTTATTTACTAAATCAATCATTCTTTTCATTAGAATGCAAAAACAATCTTTCTCTATTATAACTTCTGCGTTAAAAAAGCTTAGCCTACCTTGCTGATAAGTTTGAACTTATTAAACTGCAAAGTATATTAACTCAAACATAAATAAGCTATTATATTGATTGCCGATGAATTATTAATTAAACCATATTATTTACTGACCACCATATAAATGTTATTTCATGGTTTCTTTCTAATATGTAAATATTTTCGAACTAAGAAAAGGAAAAAACTTTCCAAAGACCATGATGTGATTTTATGATATAATCGTGTCTATTTAAATTACTTATACTATTTTATTGAATTACTATTCATTTAACCTAGTTATATAGGAAAAAGTATACATTTATATAGAAATTTCCTAATAGGTTCCTCAGGTACTACGGAACTGAAAAAAATTTATTCTAGATTCCCTATATAGTGAGTATTAACTAAGCCGCCATATTAAATATAATATATATAATATATATATATATATAATATATATAATACATATTTATAATATATATATTAATATATAAATAATATTATATATATATAATATATTATATATATAAATATATATATATAATATACTATAATAGTATATATTAATATATATAGTATATATATATATTAATATATATATATTAAAATATTATAATATTAAATATATATATATATATATAATATAATATATATATATATATTATATATATATATATATATATATATATAATAATATATATATTATATATTATCTATATATATATATATAGTATAATTAATATTATTAGTATTTTTCTTTATTAAGATATCAGTAAATATAAACTATATAGTGACATACCTCATTTACGGCGGACTTAGATAAATGTTTTAAATAATTATAAGATTTCAACAAAATCAGTATATACATAAGAATGAGTTAGCAAAGCTACTAAAAGTAATTCCTATGTATTTGTGCACAGATATTTTTTTTTAATATAGATGACTACGTACCTAACGTTTAATTGAGTATATCAAATTTAATTTTCTGTAAGATGATGATATTTTCACACATTCTAGAATATATATTTTATTCTAATTACACTCATCTCTACTCCCTGAGAAAATTAATATGTACATACCCAATATAGAAAATTACTCCATATTATATAAATAGTTACGTCTAAAATAGATTGTAAATTATATATATTTATATAATTAATTATTATTATATGTTACAATCATATAAAAAAATTTTAATTTAGTTTTAATGTATGGTTAAATCATTAATTTGTGAAGTTATTGCTTATCATTATTATTAGTATCATATGTGTTAATTAATTGTCAATTACTTTTATACAGTTAATTATTTATTAGTATATTTTCACCCTTTATTCTATGTATGTTTCTATAATCTACGTTCATTGATATGTTATTGCCTTTATGTTTCTTTTATCTCATTGTTATTATTTGATCCATGTTATTTCAATAAATCTGTAAATGTTACTTTCCAAATTTTCTTATTTATTAAGGAATTCCGATTGATAGCATCTTGTATGAGTATATTAATTAATTCATTGCTAACATGTAAATTTAACTTTTTGCTTTTTGTCTGATTCGTGTTTAATTCTTAATTTCTTTATATAATATATATATATATTTAAATATTTTTATATTTTTTATAATATATTATTAATACTTATTTATTTTATATTATATTTTATATTTAATTATTATTATGATTCACTTTATTATTATTTTATATATATATATATAATTTATTAATATTTAATTAATAATATTTAATTTAAGTTTAATTTATCGTACGATCTACTCTATTTATTTATTAGATTTTTGTTTTTATCACTATTGAAATTTATTCATAATTTTATTTATTATTTTCAATTTTTATTTATTTGCTTTTTAAATTTTATATTTATATTATTATAATTTTTATATATCCAATAATTATTATATATTTTACTTTGATTTTTATATCTATAATTATAGGATTATTTATTATGACTTAATTTATTCTTTAAAATGCTATTTAGTTTATTTATTTATAATTATAATTTAATTATTTCTATTTTATATTTATTTATTAGTTTTTATTATATTCTTATTATATTATTTATATATTATTTTGATTTATACACATTAGTTTTAAGTTCTCATATTCGAAATCTAGGGTGTCAATAACATATATATATAGCCCGCTAAATAACGTGAAGCCGTACCTGTCACGTACGAAGTGAGTATGAGTTCTCCATCCAGTAGCCCACTACGTTTATAGATTTAAATTAATATAAAATTATAT